>AWUE01022659.1:0-40183 GCA_001974825.2 Corchorus olitorius | reverse complement strand
GGTATCATTTTTCTTAAACGTATGTCCAAAAGATACAATGGCCATGAAAAGAGTTTGAATTTTTCTTTCTCCATTTTCAAATTTATGTTATTTTTGCAATTATAAAAAAAGCTACCGTCTAGGTATGGTATTGATAACTTCTTGTCGTGCTTTGGGAATTTCATTTTCCTTTATCACTCTTTTTAACTTATTTTCTTCATTATTTTCATTACTATGTTTGATGATTGCTTAAAACGATTTTTCAAAGGGAGTAATGTTGAATGAATGAAATTCAAATTGATAATATGCTATGTGGAGGAATGCTGAATGGAGGAACTCTGTTTGATAACATGCTTTATATACTACCGAGTGGAGGATCTCAATTCGAATATGTATATGTATATACTATCAAAGGGAGGAGTTCAATATGAATTATATATGTTTGTACGACTGAACGGACGAACTCGATCTAGAAATCGAAGAGTTTAATATGAATGATTTATATAGTAATAAATGGAGGAGCTCAACCTGAAAATGATATATAATTTTATAGAGAGATTGTCGACATTTCGTACTATAGTATCAAAAAATTATAGGGAGATTAACAAAATCTCACAGAGAGGTTATCAAAAATAATAGGAAGGTTACAAAATTTCATAGGAAGGTTTATTAAAATTTCATGGTTAGGTTATCAAAGTTTCATATTTCATAGGTAAATTATCAAAATTTCATAACATGGTTATCAAAATTTAATAAGGTAGTTATCAAAATTTCATAAAAATATTCAATCGAAATATGTTGGGCCACGTGCAACGCACATGAAAGCTAAAAGTAGTATATCTTAAACATACCATTATTATTATTATTAGGGTTTAGTATTTTATATATTATTTCTATCCCTAAAGGTGCATAGAAGGCATCATATCTTCTTTTCACCAAACAAAAATGATGATTTAAGTGAGACAATAATCATTGTTTAAACTAATCAGTTATTTTATTCTTAAAAACTTGTATATCTTCATCAACCCTGATAGTGAAATACTCCATTAGATTGAATCATTAAATAATCATCCTTTCACGTTCAGGTGGATATGTTATTTTTTTTTTACATTATCAGGTGGATTGAAATTTATATATGGATCTTTTTGATTAATGATATTGTTGTTCTCATTTGTTTCAATCTGTATATATGATCTCTTTTCAAAAATGTTTCTACATGGGATTTATTATTTGAAAAACAATATTATTCCGTATTAATAATCATCTTTTTCTGATTATTAATCTAATGAAACATTAAAATAAGATTATTCTCAAAGTAATTATTTTATTATATATATATATATGTGTGTGTGTGAGACAAGAGGTCATAAATAGAATTGAAGTAATATTTGCTTGCCTATGTATTAATCTGAAAGAGGTCATAGCAGAGTGATTGAGTAGGTAACCATAAACTAATAGGAAATGATAGAAGCCTACAAAAGCAAGATGGAATATTTAGTTTCATCATACATTCTGTTCCTTTCTTACCAAAAAAAACTATTTAGTTTCATCCAAAACATAGATATATAATCAAATCCTCTTAATTCAGATTGTTTTGTGTTGTTAACATAATATCCAAGACTCAGGACACAAAATATTCACCACAATATCATCAAGCCTTGTTGTTTGTTTTGTTTAGGGTCAAAACAATTGGCAGTATCAACCAAATGTTAAATTATATAAGGGTAGAGAAGCAAAAATAACACAGCGGTCTAATATGGATGGAATTTATAAATCACAACACTATGCTCATCTTGCCATAGTTAAACCCTAAATTCAAATCTAAAACCCTAAGCTATTGTTAAATCTTATAATATATATATAATAATATCGGTAAATAACCCTAATGAATTCAATTAATATTCTTTTACTTGGGTTAAATGTGAAAGTATTCTTACCCACCAAAAGAAATTGAAGAACATTTTATTAGTTTACAATTTAGCCAAATGTCATTGTAGACGTAGTTAGCTAAATTTGCACCTGGTCAGCAAAGTATTTGTATGAGTTCATGAGATGCAGAATCATTCAGGGTGCAAATTCAAGTGCATCAACGTTTATTTGAAAGGTCAAGTCGCATTTAATGGGTGTCCTTTTTTTTTTTTTTGGTGAAACAGGTAATTGAATAAATAAATAACATTAAGGTTAATGGGGGTCTTTCAAAGACTCGTGTCACTCCACTAACTCTATAAATGCTCCTTTCTTTATCTACCCTAAACACACCGTCTTTCAATTCCTCACAGCCAAAACATTATAATCTCCTCTCTCAAATCTCTCATACCTCCCATTATGTCGACAAGAGCATTTTCATTGAAAAGAAAACAACACAGATCTATCACTGATCTGCCTGCGAAAATTCTGGCCGAAATTCTTATCAAGGCCGCTGGAAATTTCCCTGAAGACTATGCAAACGCGAGGCAGACATGCAAAGCCATGCGGGATACATCCAACACCTTCCCTATTTTCAAAAAAGTTGATTTGGGGAATTTTATGCCAACACCATGGTTTCAACATGACGTGATATTCCTCCGCAAATGTGTTGAGGTGAGGAATCCCGAAGCCTTATTCCGTATGGGTTTGCAATGTTTTGTTAGAGTTGGGGATAAGAACAATGGTTTGAAATACCTTAGGATGGCTGTTGAAGTGTTGATCTTGGCAACAGCACAGTAGCATACTGCTTGGGCATCATGATGTTCGCATTTGGTGGACTAGATGATAGTGAGGGTTTTCGTCTTTTCGACTCATTGAAGGCCTAGGCATTGAAAACAAACCTGACCCCGTCGAAGTTTTTTGGGATTGCAGATAAGAAACCGCTGAGGCATTCAGCTACATGTGGGGCGTTCTTCCGCTTCGCGAGCCAGAGCCAAACCCACTGCCATCGGGGTGCAGAAACTGTAGTCAGTTTCTTCGGATTGAACACGAGTTCGAAGGTTTGTAAGTGTAACTCCTTGCAGTTCTTGTGTTTGGCAGTTAAAACTTAAAACACAAATCTCTTTTGCAAAGGACTTTAAGTCATATAGAAATGTTTGGCATCAAAGATGTTTTCTTGGTGTGGCTGAAGCATGAAAATTGTCATTTTCGGGTAGCTTAGTTATAAACAGAGGCCGGAATCCAGAGCACTGGCGTAGCAAGTATCAGTTAGTAATTTTTTGGCCAATATATGTTTTTAAGTCGGTTTTTTTTTTTTTTTTTTTTTTTTTTTTTTTTGTGGACCTCGACAAAACATGGCAATTGACAAGTGCTCTCTTGTTTGCCAAACCCTTTTGTATTTCTGTTTAAGTAACTATTAATGGAATTAAGCACGTTTTCAAGTTTAAATTTTCTCTGAACCCAAACATCATTCAATCCTGCAAATGATATTTCCATTTTCTATTGGCTTACTTAGCATTATATTATGTCTCATAGATGGATGAGAAGCACATATCATGATCCTTTTAAAAAAGTTTAACAAAAAATATATATTTGTTGTTTATAATAATCAAAAGAATTAAACATAAACTTAAAAGCAAAACAATATAAAATAGTAAGAAACGGCCCATAGACAACTTAATTTTGCATACAAATGCTTAATTAATTTCGTTAACCCAAAACCTATGAAATTAGAAGTTGAGGCAATGGCCTCAAAAGTTCAACTAGAGGGCAGGGTTTTGCCTCCCTTCCCCCTTCCCCCCTTTCCCTTTAGTAAAACAAATATTAATAATAATAAAAAACCCCTTAAAGGGTATTTTATTTTTTGGTCTTTTCAAGAGGGGATTGGGGAGTGGGATTTGAACCCCTACTCTTTGGGTGAACTTTCATGTCACTTACCACTAGGTTAAGAGCTGAAGTTCCTTAAAGGTTTAAATTAATACATGTACTATAGTACTATGGTCAATCTATTCATGGCCCAACCGAAAACAACGGCCCAACTAGATGTTTATACTTACTTTTCAGCCCACCAAGGCACCAAGTGTTTCTTGTACTCTTTTGTGAACCTCTGGCGCACCTATAATTTCTAACATTTTCAAAAAAAAAAAACAAAAACAAAATGAGCTTAAAATATCGAACCCAAACAAACAGTGTGAACTTGTTTCGATTCCTGATGTCGTTTAGTCCAGCGGCTGAGCCGCAGAGCGCTGAGTCAAAGACTTAAAAACCATTCACCAATTAAGCAAGGGAACCTTTTAAGTGTGCATGATACGTTAAGGTTAAGTTGTAAATTTGTCCCAAAGCCTACGGTCCACAATAAAAGGGACAAAGATCCAACGGCCAAGAAACTCATGAAGGTTGGATAAAGTTATTTGCTTATAAAGGTTGGAAGAAACCACCCACCTTGACGAGGAGTGAGATAGACCATGCCTCCAATATGCATTCCTTGACTGAAGGATTGAGAAAGCTGGGTCTCTTACTGATAATTGATCAATTTCTATAATTTTCAATCTCTTAAAGTAAATCTCTTATCTTGTAATATGACAGAAATCAAGTCTAAGGGCCTACATTTTACATTGTCAAATCGAAGAGAAGAGCAAGCAACCACCTGGGAAAGGCTTGACAGGGCCTTTGCAAATCTAGAATGGTTTGAAATGTTTGAGGAAAGTTTTGTGGAAAATTTACCAATTACTGCTTCGGATCATAGTCCATTGATCTTACATTTGGACAAGAAAACAGAGTTCAGGAAGCGGCCTTACACATTTGAGCTAATGTGGACTACACACCCACAATGTTTTGAGATCATTCAGAAAGCATGGAAGCTACAGGTATCTGGATCATCTGCTTTTCAACTCACAAAAAAGGTAAAAAATGTGAGAGAAGATCTGAAGAGATGGAACAAGGATGTTTTCGGGAACCTCTTCTTAAGAAAGAAGCGTTTGGAAAGGGAACTAAGAAAAGAAATGGAAACTATCCTGGAACAAGAACAACTTCTCTGGCTTAAAAAATCGAGAGCAAATTGGTATGTAAAGGGAGAAAGGAACACCAGGTTTTTTCATGTTGCAACAAAGAAGAGAAGAACAAGAAACCGAATCCTAAGAATCAAAAGGAAAGATGGAGGATTTTGCGAGGAACCAAGTGAAATCGAAAAAATCTTCCTAGAGTACTTCAAAGAAATTTTCTCTAGTACAAACGATGCATCACTAGAGCAGATTCAGGAAATATTGGAGCCTTTGCCAATCCCTATACTATCAGCTGAGCACATCGAAATTCTCAATAAGCCTTTCAAAGAAGAGGAAGTAAAACTCTGGATACATCCTTAAGGAGATGAACATAACTTTAATCACTCTTATACCCAAAAAGAAAGCTCCAGATGAAGTCTCGGATTTCAGACCGATAAGTTTGTGCAACACCACTTACAAGCTCATCTCCAAAATGATGGTCAACAGGCTGAAAATGATTCTCAATGAGGTAATCTCACCACTCCAAAGTGCCTTTATAAAAGGAAGAAACATAAGTGACAACATTATTCTAGGAAGTGAGGTTCTGGATACCCTGATGAAGAAGAAAAAAGGGAAAGGGTACTTAGCTGCGTTGAAACTGGATATGAACAAAGCTTATGATCGCATAAGCTGGTCTTTTATTGAAGCATTACTCCAAAAGATGAACTTCCCAGGTCATTGGATTCAAATTGTTAAACAGTGCATCTCAACAGTTAGCTTCCAATTGATCATAAATGGAGGACTATCACAGCGATTCATCCCCAGCAAAGGGTTGAGACAAGGAGATCCTCTCTCTCCTTATCTCTTCATTATTTGCCAAAATGTGTTGTCGATTATGCTACTACAAGAACAAGAGCAAGGAAGAATTCAAGGTATTAAGATGAGCAGAGGAGGTGAAGCCATAAATCATCTTATGTTCGCGGATGACAGCTATCTATTCTTTAGAGCAAATGTTCAATCCTGCAGGAGAATAAGACAGATTTTGAAACTCTTCTGTCAAATTTCAGGTCAGAAAATTAACCAAAACAAATCTGATTTGCTCTTAAGCCCAAACTGCCCTCAAAAGAAAAAGAGATGGTTTAAAGGCATTTTAGGATACAACCTTGTCAACAAGCCAGGAAGGTATCTGGGAATGGACATGGGGCTATTGAGGAAAAAAAAGGTCTTTTTCCATGAAATTATGGATAAGATCAATTCCAGATTACAGGGATGGAAATCAAAGTTGTTATCCCCAGGGGGTAAGTTGACTCTGATCAAATCAACCCTTACTAGCATGCCAAATTATTTGTTATCCACCTTCAAAGCTCCAGTCAACATCTGCAAGAAAATGGATAGAAGTATAAGGAATTTCTGGTGGGGTCATGATGAACACAAAAGGAAATTGCATCTCAAAAGCTGGGATTTTATCTGTCGTCCTAAAATAGCTGGAGGATTAGGGATCCGGAAAACACAAGACATGAACAGAGCCCTACTTAGTAAGCAAGCGTGGAGAATTATCACTGAGCCAAACACAACCATTTCAGTTCAACTCAGAAGTAAGTATTGCAGGAAGCAAAGCTTTGAGGAGGTTCAGCCTAAACAAGGCGACACTTGGATATAGAAAAGCATTCTGGATGGAAGGGACATATGTTTAAAGGGCTTAGATGTTCAAATAAGGAAGGGTGACAAAATTTTCATTCAAGATGGGAGAATCAGGAAACAACATGAACTTCAATCTGGGAATGGAATTGCAATCCCAGTTAAAAGCCTTCTGTGCACACGTGAACTAAGATGGCAGGAATGGCTGGCTCAAGGATTACTTGAATCAAATGATCTTAATGAACTGCTCCAAAAAGAAGCCTCATTCTTTGAGGAGGAAGACCGTTTTGTGTGGAAATTTGATAAGAATGGGAAATTCTCGGTAAGTGCAGCTCATGATTTGATTTGCAAGGAAAATTTTGGGGGAAATTGGGATACTAGTAAGGAAAAAGAATGGAGGACTTTATGGAAATTAAAGGTACCTTACAAGTTGGTGCTCTTTCTGTGGAAAATTATCAACAATTGTCTACCAGTAAGGTTTGAACTTAAAAAAAGAGGTTGGAACATTGATGAAAGGTGCAACTTGTGTCAGGAGGGGATAGAAACTCTTGACCATCTCTTTTGGTATTGCCCTTTTGCAAAGGCTATCTGGTTCTCTTCATCTATGGGAATCAGAACAGAAGCTTTTGTGGATGTGAATATTGGGCAGTGGATTCTGCAATGGTTAGGGAAAACTGAATGCCTTCAGGAAGAAAACTACTGGTTTACACTCGAATGGGTTATCTCACTCTGGTTCATTTGGATCCACAGAAATGAGTGCTTTTTCAAGGGAGTTAAACCTGATCCAAGAACAATGAGGAACAAAATCAGAAACTATGCAACTAAAATCAAAGAGGCTTTCCAAAAGGAAAAGGAAACACAACAGCAAAATCACACATTGGAGAGTAAAAGGGGAAGCAGCTTGCATCAAGGAGTTCCAGAGCTTGGTGATGATCACTGGCTGATTTTCTGGGAAGTTATAAAAATTCCTGGAAGGAATTGGTTCGGGATTAGTATGATCGCAAGGAACTATCAAGGAGACACAATGGTGATAGCCAAAAGCATCAAAGCAGTAAACAAGAGTGTTGCACGGCTACTGTTGGTAAGACTCTCTCTTAAACGTCTCAATGAAGTGGGAGCTAATGTTTTATGGTGCAGAGCAAACAGAAACAACTGGGAAGCAGCAGTTCAAGGATATACTATAGTCCAGTGGCAGCAAGCATCAGTGAAGGAAGATATCTTAAGCCTCAACAGGAAATTCCAAAGCATCAGGTATTTCAAAGGATGGCACCCACTAGCAAAGGAGACAAGCTCAATGGCGAAGATTGCAGCCACTAATTTAATTTCTTTCTCTTGGCCTTAACAAACTAATGTAATTTCTCGGTACCAAAAAAATAAATAAAGTAAATCTCTTATTTGTCCCGCATCAATTAATGCAGAAGATTCATTTTAAAAAAATAGGCATTGGCTCAAGATATTACGAATCTTCTGCATTAATTGATGCGGGACAAGGTGGGATATAAGCCCAATATAGTAGCCTTCAGTTTGTCTGTTGATTTTGAAGAATAACAAAATCATTTTATTCGGGGTGACACGTGACAACAGAGGAATGGGGTAGTAATTAATTATGAACACTAAATTTACATAATAACTGATGATTTTACTAAATTGACCCTTTTATATCACACTTAAATCTGTACAGTTTCATGAAGTATGAATCATATATTATATGGGTTTTTTTTTTTTTTTTTGGAAAAAGAGAACTAGATTAAGTTACACTCAACTTATTTAGGTCCATTGAAATAAGGGGTTTTAAATTATTTTAAAACATTATGAAGAAGTATGATTTAAGTATAAGTAAATTGTGATTTATCAAGTTGGTTTAGTAATTGAATTTATAGAACAGATTTTTTTCAACCGCCCTCTCCTCTCTCCCATTATCCCTCTCCTAGTTTTCTTAGTTCTCATTAGTGTTTCAACTACTACTCCTCCTCCTTGGTTGTCACATCAAGGGGGAGGAGGAGGATTTCAATTTTGTTAATTTCTTCGTTTTTCAATAAAGGATTCAGATCTACAGATATGTCCAGTTTTTATTTGAGTTTGTTTTTGAGTCGATTTGAGTCAGTTTGTTTTTTCAGTCAGTTTCAAGTCTAGTCTCAGTTCTTTTCGAATCTGAGTTATCGAGTCTGAATTTTATGATAGTTTCAAGCATGATCAACCTTTTATTTATTCAGATCTGTGGTGAAATTGTTGTAATCCCTTTTTTTGGGTGCCAAGAAAGAGATCTGTCCATCGAATCAATCACTTGATCATCGTTGATCAAAGCTTTTTGTTTGGAAGCACAAGCGACAACGAGGGGGTAATGGGTGTGATAGCGAGACATCAGACATCAACATGATTCACGATAGGCATTTTGGATTTCCAAGGAAGATTCAGTTCTTTAGGTGCAAGAAGTAATCGATTATAGGGTTTAACTGAGATTTGATGTAATGAGGGATGATATTCCTTAAATTATTGTAAAATCAGTTACATGAATGAAAGTTATCTATTTTTTAAAAAAAAAGTAATTGAATTTGTCGAAGAATAAAAATGGAAAGTAAAAAAAAGGTACATAGTTGATTTGGTGAGAGATGGTGCAAAATAAAACTTGATTACGCAAGATTATTTTGAAATCAACAGAGAAAAAGTAACCCAATATCCTAAACAAATCAACCCCATGGCAATGAGCAGGATTATTCACTTGACCCTATTGCATATGGCTTATGGATGCCTCGTTCATTACTTACACAAACGAAAAGCTTGTTTTTTTTTTTTTGACCTTGTTTGCTTGTGTTTAATTGTGGAAAATCTCCCTACTTTGTCCCCTTGGTGTACTATGGTTGCTGATGTGGCGAGGGAGACCATCCAAGCTTGGTCCCCCAAGTCCAAAAAAGATGAGTTTATTTCCTAATTCTGTCTTCAATCTAAGATTTCCTTTCATTTTTCTGTTTGAAATGGCACTAATTATTTTGTACTTGTCTTTGTCGTCTATCATATACCTTCTTGTGGTCTTAAGTGCAATGGGCGGGCTTAAGTGCAATGGGCCAGATCAAACTAATTATTTTTCATTTTTTACTTGTTTGTAATTTGTAATAGAATAAACTACACATTTTTATTATGTATTTTCTTGTAACTATGTACATATATCTAGATGCTAAAGAGTAAAATGTAAATCCCATTTATTATCTATTACTTATTGTTTATTATTTTTTGGTTAATTACCTCTACTATTGGTGGAATAATAACAAAGGAGAATGGGCCTTAACCCAAAGTGATCAAAGGCAAATTTCACAAGTTAAAAGAGGGTCAAAGCAAGTCCAAAGCAAAAGCCTCTAAGGCAAGTTGGCCCAAACCAACCAAACAAAAAGCCCAAGACATTTTGACCATCTTTTCTTATTCGATTAAATCACTATACTATCTTTACATGCAATTAAATAAGAGAAACAATGTTGTATAGTAAAACAAGTCCCATTGTCCTACTAAAATTTCGAATTGCCAAGACAGATTAAAGGATAGCTTATAAGTAAGAAAGGAAACTGACTTAGATGAGACTAAATGTTGAATTTGGAGCAAAAATTTAAATCAAAGGACATGTAACGAGAAGTGGGTGTCTACAGGAAGGAGTAAGTAGATCTTTTTGGATTTAAAAGAAACTTTACCCAATAAGGATAAAACAAACTTTTGAAATTCAAAAAGTATCCTGACATGAAAGGACGTATCAGGTACCAAAAGCGGGAAAATAAAAAATGTGTGTCAGAGGGAAAAAATTTGACACGTTTTCGTGTATGTGTATGCATGTATGTATGTACACTTAAAGACCGTAATAAACAAATGAATGAAGTAATTAATCAAATGTTACTAGAATCTATCATGCCAACCTCATGCCTAATTCTACTAAAATGCTCATCACAAAGAGGATTAGTAAAGATATCTGCAAGTTGTTTAAGGGTACTAACAAACTCAATTTTGATGTGTACTTTTTGCACATGATCACGAATGAAGTGATGTCGAATCTCAATGTGCTTGGTTCGTGAATGTTGTACAGGATTCTTGGTGATATTGATCGCACTAGTGTTGTCACAGTAAAGTGCAACTTCCATCATGGTGATTCCAAAATCTCGAAGTTGATGCATGATCCATATCAATTGGGCACAGCAACTTCTAGCAGCTATGTATTCTGCCTCAGCAGTTGACAACAGAGTTCTGCTTTTTGCTCGACCATGACACTAGCATTTGTCCAAGAAACTGACAAGTGCCACTGGTGCCTTTTCTATCTGTTCTACTGCCTGCAAAATCAGCATCAGAATAACCTGCAAGATCTATTAGGGATCCTTTTGGATACTATAGGCCTAATTAGTGGTTCCATTAAGATACCTGAAAATCCTCTTCACAACAATGAGGTGAGATTCCTTTGGACAAGATTGAAGACGAGCACAAAGACAAACACGAAAGAGTATATCAGGCCTACTAGCAGTGAGATAGAGAAGGGAGCCAATCATACCTCGATAGAGTTTTTGATCAACTACCTTACATTTCTCATCAGAATCTAATTTAGTACCAGTGGCCATTGGTGTCTTCATTGGTTTGCAGTCCTCCATTTCAAATTTCTTTAACATTTTCTTAGTGTATTTGGACTGACTTATGAAGATACCTTCAGAGCATTGTTTCATTTGAAGTCCTAGGAAGAAATTGAGTTCTCCCATCATGCTCATCTAGAATTCTCCCTACATTTCTTTGGCAAAATACTTACACAAACTTTCATTAGTGGCACCAAAGATAATGTCATCAACATAGATTTGAACAATAAGGAAATTAATTTTTTTCTTCTTAATAAAGAGAGTGGTATCTATACTTCCCCTTGTGAACCCTTTGTCCGGGAGAAATTTAGATAACCTTTCATACCATGCCCGATGTGCTTGCTTGAGTCCATAGAGAGCTTTGTGAAGTCTGTACACGTAGCCAGGATGTTTGTTGTCTTCAAAACCAGGTGGTTATTCCACATATACTTCTTCCTGAATGTGACCATTTAGGAAGGCACTCTTCACATCCATTTGATAAAGCTTGAAGTCCATGTAGCATGCAAAGGCAAGAAGGAGTCTGATTGTTTCGAGCCTTGCTACAGGTGCAAAAGTCTCATCATAATCAATTCCTTCTTCTTGATTGTAACCTTTTGCTACTAATCTGGCCTTATTTCTGACAACTCTACCATTCTCATCAAGCTTGTTTCTAAATACCCACTTTGTATCTACAATAGGATGATCTGCAGGTGGTGGCACTAATGTCCACACCTTGTTCCTTTCAAACTGATTTAGCTCTTCTTGCATTGCAATAATCCAGCTTTCTTCTTTTTCAACATCTTCAAATGCTTTTGGCTCAATTTGGGATATGAATGCAGCAAACTCACATACTTCTCTAAGTGCTCCTCTTGTTCTCACACCTTCATTTGGATTTCCAATGATCAGTTCTGGTGGATGACTTTTTCCATACTTCCATGCCTTTGGGAGATCTTCATGCTGTTGCTCTTTCCTCTGAAGACTTTCAATTGGTGGATTTGTATTGATCTCTTCAGTGACTTTTTCATTAGTGTCAGCAATGGTCATCGAATCTTTCCTGTTATTCTCTTCAGTTGCTGCATCATCATCATCTTGCACAACCTTTCTCGGTGCACTATCAGTCTCATCAAAAACAATATGAATAGACTCTTCAACCACTAAAGATGTTTTGTTAAACACTCTTATATGCTTTTGAGTTCAAAGCATATCCAAGAAAAATAGCTTCATCACTACGAGCATCAAACTTGCCAATGGGGTGTTTGCCATTGTTAAGAATAAAACATTTACAACCAAAACTTTTAAAGGGAGAAATGTTGGCCTTTTTGCCTTTGTAAAGTTCATAGGGTGTTTTTGAAAAAATAGGTCTAATTCAAACACGGTTTAAAATATAGGCAGCAGTGTTAGTGGCTTCAGCCCAGAAATATTTTGGAAGATTGTTCTCACAAAGCATAGTTCGAACCATGTGTTTTAAAGTTCTATTCTTCCTTTCCACCACTCCATTTTGTTGTGGTGTTCTGGGAGCAGAAAAGTTATGATGAAAACCATTTTCATTACAAAATTTCTCAAAGACATAACTATCAAACTCACCACCATGGTCACTTCTAACACTTATAATAGTGAAGTCTTTTTCATTTTGGACTCTTTTGCAGTGATTAGCAAAGACATCAATAGCTTTATCTTTATGACTAAGGAAATAAACCCAGGTAAATCTAGAAAAGTCATCAACTATGACAAAGCCATAAGATTTACCTCCCATGCTAGTGACATCAATGCGGCCAAACAAGTCTAGATGCAGCAGATCCAATGCTCTTGTTGTTGAAACCACATTTTTGGATTTGAAGGAGCTCCTGACCTGTTCGCCAAACTAACATGCTTCACAGACTTTGTTAGTATTAAAATTCTGTTTGGGTAAGCCCGAGACACGATCCTTACTAACGAGTTTAGCAATAGTGCTCAAATTTGCATGACTAAGTCTCTTGTGCCATAGCCAGCTATTCGAGACACCATTCACCATAAGACACACGTTCTTGCTCAGTTGCAAGTCATCAAGGTAGACTATATATACATTCCTGTGTCTTTTTCCGATGAAGATTAGCTTGTTTGTATTGATGTCATTAACTTGGCAGCTTTTGGAGTCAAAGGCGACTCTCCATCCCTTGTCACAAAGTTGGCTGATGCTAAGCAGATTATACTTGAGACCTTTCACCTGTAGTACATTCTTGATTGTTGTTGTGCTTGCTCCAATAGTACCAACACCTTGCACTTCCCCTTTAGAGTTATCTCCAAAGGTGACATCTTTTCCTTCCTTCTTAGTGAGACTAATGAACTGTACTCTATCTGTAATACCGTTAAAAAAAAAGTTAATTATTATTTTCGTATTAATATTAAATTTGTTGATAATTAATAAGAAAAAGAAAGTGAGGGTTCAATTGATATATAACAAGAGTTTTGGAACTTGATTAAAAAGGGGAGAGGACTATTTCACAATTTTGCCAATTTGGAAAAATATTAAATCACACTAACTTTCTCTCTTCTTTCCCGTTAACTCTTCCTTCATCTTCTCTCACTACCCAAACATACACATAGTCTCTCTCTCTCTCTCTAAGTTTTGTACATGAAATTTACCATAGATTTAACATGCAATAGAGCTTAGATTATGCCCTCACCTTGCTCATCATATTTGCACCATTGATTTGAATTTTTCCAAAGCTTTGGCAGTGGGAATAGAGCTAAAAAAAATGGATTGGGTAAGTTGTGATTTAATAGAGGAATCTTAATACTTTAATCTTATATCAACACAAAAATTAATACATTGTTGTTATGGGTGTATTTGAGGTTTAAAGTGTAGCATTTGTTAAGCATGGAGCTTGGTGAAGGATGTGGAGAGAGATTGTTAATTTTGGATTTGATTTTGGGTAAGAATCTCTTCATTTGGTGTTAATTTGATGTTTTTAATGTTATAAATTGTTTGGGTTTGCAATAGAAATTGTTTGGCATTGTTTTGGAGTGAATTTGGGTAAAGATTGGTTAGGAAAATATGATTAATGAGCATTTTTTTGGGCTGGTGAATTCCGGTGAATTATCCGGTTGCCAGAATTAGAAGAGGAAAAAGAAGAGGAAAAAAAAAGAGAGAAAAGGCGCCATTGGGCCCCGCGGCCCAGCGGTCAGGCTTGGCAGTTGGACTGGTGCGGCCCACGTTTAAAAAAAAAAAGAAACGATGGAAAGGAAAGGAAAAGAATGGGCTTAGGCCCATTGTGTTTGGAATAAAGAAAAGAAATGAGAAGTAGGAAAAGTGGAGAAAAAGAAAATAAATGAAAATTTAAGAATTTAAAAATGAAATTATAATAAATTGAAGAGTTTGAATTACCATTTTACCCTCATATTGGTAAATTACTAATTACCCTTAGAAGAGGAATTAAACAAATTCGATGACATTGGTAGTGTTAATAAATCCGAATAATTCTTGTATTACTCCGTAATCTATGTATGATCATAAAATATCGGTTTTACCCTTCGAGGGGGTAAATTACCATATTACCCATAATTAGTAAAAGTGTGTTAATCTATTCTGTTGGGCTATGATTTCGAATCCGACCGATTAGGGTCACAACTATAACACGTAAGGAATGTAACTGTATTCTAAGAGAGTAAAATTACCAAAATACCCTTAATAAGCAAATTTACTATTTTGCCCCTAAGAGCGCTATACTTGTAATTAAACTTGAAGATTACACATTTGGGTAGGAAAGTTATCGTAGCGACCCTTTTTGAATAAAATTATCGTGTTACCCTTGATTGGTCTAAATTACGATTATGCCCTTAGTCATCAAATTTACGAAATTACCCTTAAGGGTGGAAATGAGAGAATTTGACTGTGTTGTTCACATCAATAAATTTATATGTACGTTGTGAAATATTATACATGCAAATGACCATTTTACCATCAAATGGGTAAAATTACAACTTTGTCTCGATAAAAGGATTTGACTTATCTAATCACGTTAATTTAACATGTAAGGTTAGAGGATCACTCTAATAGCTTTAAAATGTGAAAATTACTATTTTGCCCTATCGAAACGTTCAGGTCCGGGGAACCCTGCCGAGACGACGCTGGAAAAGAGGAGTCGCCACTAATCTTTTTAAAGGTGTGATTAGTCACCTAAGGGCTACCTAAGCTAAATAAGGTCCAAGGCTCGGCAATGGACCCACTAATCCTAAGGTCCGGTCTTGTAACCTAAATCTAGGTTCGGGAGTCGATTACGCTCGGGGAAGGATTAGCACCCCCGAGTCGCCCGTCAAGTGACGGTACCTCTAGTCTAATTGGATCTACTGGGTCGAAAAGAAAAGTTGGTTGCTTTTAATCCTAATCTTGATTATTAGAGAATGGTTAAAAGGAGAATAAAATCATTTTTTGAAACCAATGTCGAGAATTCGAAGAATATAATCGAACACCGTCGATTAATTCTATCACGATTCTCTTTCATTGTTTGCTCTCTTGTTGATCCTTTTCTCTTCAAAAAGGAAATTCTGAAAATGCTATGACAAAATCCTTATACCATTTTTTTATTTTTCTAAAACTTGACCACTTTTATTAATTTCCAAAATCTTCTTTTGGGTTTCTTTATTTTCCAAAATCTCATTTTGGAATTACCTAAACTTTTATTTTCCAAAATCTTCTTTTGGAGTTACTTAAAAAAAGTTCTTTTTGAAAATGCTTACCTTGAAATCTCTTGATTTACTAATTTCTTAATTTTGAAAATCGAATAAGAGAACATGATTTGAGAAAACAATTTTGAAAACACTTTTATTGCATCTTTTGATTTTCTGATTTTTCTCACTCTTTTTTTTTTAATCTTTTTCTATCTCTAAATTAATGCATATATGCAAATAATGAATGCAAAATCCAGCTATCAAAGTTAACTCACGTAACCTGGGTTTTTGAAAGCACTTCCCGGGATATTCAAAGAAGAGTCGTCTCATCCTCGGAGACATTCAGTGGCCCCGAAAACTCGATCACTCACTGAATGCCCCTTCTTCGGAAAAGTTATGGTCATTAACTGAATTAAGGTGGTATGATATGCAAACAAGTATAATTAATGACAAATAAATATGATATGCAAGCAATTAGATTCTACTTCTACTCCAAATTACTAAATTATTACAAAGCAAGGCTTAATTAAATTGAAATTAAACTAACAAAGAACAAAATTGAAAGAAATTAAAAGCTCAAGGGCCGTGTTTGGACAAATTCGAGACCTTTCTGCACATCAAGTAAACAATTAGCAAAATTCAGGGGGCAAAGAGCATAAATTGAATATCAATGACATGAATCAAGTACCCAATTGCACAATTTTAACATAAATATTTTAAATCATGGGCCAAATTGCATCAAACAATAAATAACAACTTAAATTTAGGGACAAAATTGAATCAAATCACACAAATGAAGAAAAATAAGGACCAAATTGAATCAAATAGTAACTAGAATCCTAAATCAGGGACGGAATTGAATGAAATCACACAAATCAAGACAAATAAGGACCAAATTGAACTTTCTAGGGACCATATTGGAAAAGGAAACAAACACCAGTCTTTATTTGAACTAATTAACGACTTAAAGGACCTAATAGCATAAAATAAGGGCTTAATTGAAATCAGATTTGAATTTTTACCTGAAGCGGGTCGGCCCGCGGGTCTTCTGCTGAATACGGGTTGGGTGGTGGGTTGGTATAAATGCAAGAAACCCTAGAAGGGTTTCAAAACTCCTTCTTCTTCCTTGGACCGCCCCGCCCTCTCCCCCACTAGTCATGAAACACCTCCGCCACAGAGCAGCCGCTGCGGGAGCGATTTTGGCCACCAATGGTTGTGAAAAGTTCAAACGTGGCTCGCCTTAGCCTCTTGTCTTAGGATCCGGGTTAGATTTCTCGAAAATCCTACTGCTACCCCGCAAATCTAGACCCATCCGAGCCATAATCTTCATCTCCGATCTCGGAATTCAGCCATATGACCGGTTCGAAACTTAACTATGTCATCCTACCCATCAAAAGCCTCTTTTTTTTCGTCTTTGATCTTTCAACTAACCCTTAACTTCCAAAACCCAAAGCTGAATCCTTCCCTAGCCTAAATCTATCTTTTTCCAGCGGCGGTCCCCTTAACCCCGACTCAAAAACAACCATTTCCCTCTCTTCTTCGAAAACCCCAAATTAATTTCAAAGAAACAAGCTTTCTACAAACCCTAGCTTTCTTAGTTTAACATTTGAGAGAGAAGGGCATGAGAAAGCATAACTTCAGAGTGCAACCCGTAAGTAAGAGTGAGCTCTTCAATTTTTGTATGTGTATGTGTTTTTTCAATGCAAGAGGGGGTTTAAATTTTTGAATTTCAGCGTTTTTTTGAATGAATAGCTCTTGAATCTTCCTGAGAGGATGTTGGTTGGGTGTGAAGAAGTGTGTCCGGGAAAAATAAGAGGGAGAGAGCTTTTTTTTTTTAGCGAATGGGGAAGATGAGAGACTGTGGTTATCAGTGGGTGAGAGCTGAGAGAGATGAGGGTGGATGATCTTTTATGTTGAGGATTCTGTGGCGAGAGAGAGAGATCTTGGTGAGGATTCTGTTTTTAGAGTGAGAGGCTGCAGTGAGAGAGTAGGAGCCTTTGCTCCCTTGTGTCAGCTTCCTTCTTATCTTTATTTCTATTTTTCTAACAGATTCCTGGTTGTCCTTTTGTGCAGATGAAACTTTGTTGCAAGCGTGTGAAGCAGGTGAGCTGGCAGGGGGAATCTTTTCTGGTATTTTCCATTCCTTTGACTTGTTGACATATCTTGATCGTTGATTCACTTGACAATCTGACTCTGCTTACCCTCTGCTTAGCTGACTTTGATCTTGTGATTTGGATGAATTGAAATGTTTATGGTCTCTGCATACATTCTGTTATATAGCAAAATTATGCACATTGTTTAGCTGGCCATTCCCACTAATTCCTTGCTAGGCACTGACTTGTTTAGGATGGTTGTCATGCTGCTATTTGATTGCCCTAATTTAATTGGCCACTCATTCAGATGCATTTTTGCTCAAAGGCTGTGATTGAATGTCCCTAAGCTTGTAACACTACATGATAACAATCAAATGCCTCCTTGATTAAATGTCCCTATTTTTGTCCTCCTGTGCATATCCTGCTATACTTCCGTCATTTGCAATTTTCATGCATTTCCCATGGCCAATTGGTCTTGACCATGTTGCTGAGTTGCTCTGTCTCCAAGTTTAACTTGTCATTATTTCTTTCCTTCGAGCTGAGCACTTTTGCTTGTTGCTTTGCTGACTTGAGCCTCTTAGAACTTTGCCGTATAAATTGGGACATTCTGCCATGTATTTCCCTGCTTGTGCTTTGATTCTGTTCCAATGCTCAGCTCGAATTCAAAACTGCTTGTTTCTTGCTGGATGAATTAAGCTACACTTTGAATGATCTGAGTGAATCATTTCTGAATTGAAGCCATTTAAAAAGAAATGTCTCCATCTTTATTTTCAATGCATGTTTTGTTCTTGCCTTAGATCTTGATGACTCTAACGACTGTGGTTGCCTATCAAGAACCTTGAAATTGCCTTTGTTTTTATCCCCTTTTTGCCTGTAAAGCAAGTCTGAAATTCATGCCTGATGTGATCTTGCCCTTGCTTGAATGCATTTTGAGAATTGAGTTACTGCCTTGACGTGTCGCTTTGTTTGCAAATGCTCTTGAGTATCACTGTCTTGCTTGTCTATATTGCTGCCTCATTAATAATTGCCTGATGGATTCGCATGAGTGCTTTTGCTGTTCTTCTTAAATGGCATCGTTGGCATATCGAGGCCAGGAAGACATCCTGAACCTCGCGCGCAACTTTGCCTAAAACAAAAATCTTTTCCCCAGGCTTTAAACATGCTATTGTGCTCATTACTTTGCTAGTTTGTCATGTTTCTTGGTGCAATTCTTTGTTGTTTGCCTTGTTGTGTCTATTTGCTGTCCTTCACATATCACCATTGACTCAATCCTCACTGTATTTAGCCCTTGCACACTCTCATGTACAGCCCTGCATATTGAGGTCTTTCAAAAGATCTTCGACGCACGGGTACATGGCTTGTTTGATCATCCCATGCATGCTATCTTGCTCTATTTGCTGTTGGTTGCATCTCTTTGAAAATTAGCATACCACCAATTGATGGTGCTTATGCTTTGAGCCTGGGGAAACATTCCATTTCTGCATATTCTTTCCTTCTTACTAACTTGCAGGGCTAAAATCCATCAAAGGCGGTCGAAGTCTTCCACCGATTCCTATAGACCTTGCAGTCTCTTCATGCATTAAAAAGGAGGAACAAACAAGGGACACTTTCAACAAGAAGAACTTCCTGATGTCATACCAAAGAAGATCATGTGATTGTAAACAACGGATTCCATTTTTTTGTCATTTTCTTCTGCCTTTTTTTTCTTTTTTTTTTGCTCTAAAAATTGTAAATACAAACAAATTACTTTGCTCGTTATTAGTATTACTACTTTTTGTATTTTATATGCAAATGTTCCAAAGATAAATCCAACTCAATAATGCAATGTATGACTATACTTAACACGTGCCACTAAGTGTCCATATGACTAAATTAGCAAATGCAAAATAAATATGACATGCCTACTAAAATGACTCAAAAAGTACTTAATATGATGAGCATGTTTCATGGGCAATGAATGAGATCACTGAAACTAAATTGGACAAACTTAATAAAAACAAGGACATGAAAAATGCCATTTCAAAATTAAACCTATTACTAAGAAGGCCTAAGCTATGTAATTATAATGCAATCAATATTGAATTATTAAATGAAGCTAAACCATGAAAAATGCAGAAATGCCAAAAGGTGCCCATTAAGATTTTTTTTTGGGTTTTTTCAATGCAATCTAAATGACTGAGAGATGAATTAGCTAATCTAAATTAATAATGGACTTAAAATGACCAACGTGCCCCTGAATATGCAAATGACCAAAATGCCCTTAGTATGAAAATGACCAAAATGCCCTTGGGTGACCCTAATGCCAAATAAGAAACAAATTGATTTAAATTAAAGGATACATGACAAAAATGGGTGTCTACATGCCCTTGGTCGGCTAAAATTACCAATTTACCCATGGTTGACTAAATTACAGTTTTGCCCTTAAACGCTGGAAATGATTAATTGAACTCTAGGTTCTGTATTACGAATTTGAAACTCATCTTACAACCTTGAAAGTCTTATATAGACAAGCTAAGATCGTTTAAGTTAGATCATGGGGTTGGGTTATGTGTTTCTTGTGATTTCATTCTATTTTATATGACTGTTTTGGTATTTTGGTTTACTACCCTGGTTCTGGTTGATTGTCTTTGTTTTACTGTGGTTTATAAACTTTGATTATGATACTGGTTTTAATGATTTTTTTGTGTTGCACGTGCTTCTCAATCAGACGGCTGAGGTGTTGATCGAGACATCAGCTAGGCTCACAGTGGATTGATTTTGGGGGTGTATGAGTCCCCTGAACTGTGTGTGGGTTGTCCTCAACGGAGAACCCGTTGAAGAACTTTGTTACTGTTTTATTAAATTGTTTAATAAATGGTTTTAAATAAATTGTTTTGGGTGCATTAGCGATCTTTGAAAATGGTTTTGAACTTTCGGTAAGCATACGGGGACTCGTGGACTGGACGCAGTCCAGGGAGTACGCGTGGCTGATTTGGTGGTTTACTAGCTAGTTGGACTTGATTGGCGAACCCTGAGTTGAGTTTGGATCCACATGATTTGTCGCTACAGGCCCGACACGCCATATTTGTATATCGGTTCGGCGTGTGCATGGGGGAGCTAAATTGGGTGTGCTGCGGCCACCACGCAGTGCCGGACCTAGGCCAACGTCAGGGGAAAGGGCTTGTTGTTGGGAAAGTAAGAAAAATGATATTTTTACTGATTATTTGATGAGGATGATGATAATAAAAATGCCCCTGACGGTTTCGGAGGTTGACTCGGGCCAAGGTCACTTCGGATATGTTTTGATGGCAGCCCCTGTTTTTAAATTTAGAATTGGATTTATATACATGGTTTCGTATCACTGATTGGTTTTATTAAAATTGTTTTTTTATGAACTGTTTTGGTTGTGAGTGCACCCACCCTCTTCTGGTTCTCTTTTGAGGGTGGCTCACTCACGGGGTACATTCATGTACTCACCCCTCGTTTACTTGTTGTGTTTTTAAGGTAGTTAGGACTTTGCGTTTCCTTTGGCGGTCGAGTCGGTGGCGTAGGTTATATTCACTGCTCTTAGAGGTATTTTTCACTACATGACGGGTCCCACTAGCATTGTCTCTTTTCATTGTCAACATCGTCCCTTATTCCTTGTTATCTTCTGCTCCTTGTTTTTGAATTGCATCTCTACTGTTGTTTTCTCTATTGGTATACGATTTTGATTTTAAATGCTTAAGCGTTTTTAATATTGTGTTTGATTTTGACGAATCCGCATTTACTTAATTGATGTTTGAAAACTTCAGTATTTTAAATTTATACTTAATTCTTGTTTTCTTAATTTTTGACCTGATATTGACGCTTCGTGTTGCTTTGGAATGCGTGACCGGCCGGCACGTGTTTCGATGCTCGATTTTCGGGTCAGAGCGTGACACTATCAACAGCCGCTATCTAGGTACCACTGCTTCTTCTTTTGCGGTTGAGCCTTCAAACATTCATCACTTTGCTCCTGTTCAACCTGCAAACACAGTTCTTTAGTTTTATGATTTAGGTACCCATATTGCTATGGGTCCTTGGGGGTTAGTAACAACATAAGTTCCTTTAGGCACCCAGATCTTCTTGATCTTAGGTTGATTCCAATCCCTTTGATAACAATCAGGAGATTGATGGCCTCTTCTGCCACAGATGTAGCAAACCATAGATCTTGGCCTAAAGTTTTTTTGGTTTCTGTTACCATTGAAGCGATTGCTTCCAGAGGGCTTAGTGACATTACTGTCAACTTTCTTGAGCTCATTTAGCTTCTGCTCAAGCTTTCCATTCTCCTCTGTTGCATGCTTTAGTGCCTCTTCAACAGTGCTTTTGGATTCATGCATGCTTGTTAGTTCTTTACAATCCAAATCATTCATCAAACCAGAATTCATCTTTTTGAGAGCTTTAAATCTAGCAGCCAATTTTTCAAAATCATCATTTAGGCCATCAAAATCAAATTGCAATTCTTCAAAAGAAACAATAGAGTCATGAGTAATTCTTCAAAATATAGCCGATCTTTGACTCCTTGACCTGAGATGTACCCTCATAAGTGATTCTGAGTTTTTCCCAGACCTCTTGCGCATTAGTGCAAGTAGAGACCCTATTGAACTCAGTAACGTTCAATGCACAGTTGTCGAAACGTTCGGGTCCGGGGTACGAACCCTGCCGAAACGACTTAAAAAGCGAGTCGCCACTAATCATTTTCGAGGTGTGAATAGTCACCTAATTGACCTAACCAGTCTAATGAAGTACAGTGCTTGGCATGAGACCCACTAAACCTATAGGTTCGGTCTTGTCACCTGAGTCTAGGTTCGGGAGTTGATCACGCTCGGGGAAGAATGAGCACCCGCGGCACGCCCGTCAAGAGACGATACCTCTAAGTCTAACTAGATCTAATGTGGGTGTAACATAAAAAGGTTGCTTTTAATTCTTTGTCCTATGTTTTGAATCTTCTTTGTTTCAAGTGAATTAAAACCTTATATTATGTGTCAAAACATGACACAAACTTGGGAGGACATAACAGGAATAAGAACAATACCTCAGATGAGGGAGGGCAAACTGAGAAATGATAAACAACACCTTCCAATGAGGAAGGCCAACTGGGAAAAGTAAACAACACCTTCCAGTGGGGGAAGGGCAAACTGGGAAAAGGTAGACAACACCTTTCGATGAGGAAGGGCAAACTGAGAAAAGTAAACAACACCTTCCAATGAGGAAGGGCAAACTGGGAATTTAGACAACACCTTCTGGTGGGGAAGGGCAAACTGGAAATTTAAACAACACCTTCCGGTGGGGAAGGGCAAACTGGGAATTTAAACAACACCTTCCGGTGGGGAAGGCCAAATTGGGTAAAGCAGACTTAAACAACACCTTCCGATGAGGAAGGCAAACTAGGAAATTAGATAACACCTTCTGGTGGGGAAGGGCAAATTGGGTAAAACAGACTTAAACAACACCTTCCGATGAGGAAGGGCAAACTGGGAATATAAACAACACCTTCCGGTGAGGAAGGGCAAACTTGGAAACTAGACAACACCTTCCGGTGAGGAAGGGCAAATTGGGTAAATCGACAACAGCTTCCGGTGAGGAAGGGCAAATAGGATAAAGTAGACAACTTTGGACAACACCATCCGGTGGGGAAGGGCAATCTGGGAAAGACAGACAAGACGAGATGACCTTTTGGATTTGACTTTTTAATTTTTGATCTAAACTCTGATTAATGCAATGACAATGGAATGATGCATGCAAAAGTATATATTTTAATTTATTTGATCAGTAAGCAGCGGTATACTTGAAATCAACTAGAGACCCTTCCCACGCATTTTGGGGGTATCTCGGGAATAGCCCAATCTCGGAGCGAGGACCAAAAATTCGTACACGAGTACATTTGTTCGGGGCCCACCCGTGATCGTAAAAAACGATTGTTTACTGATTCTTACTTAGCTAACTCACGTGAATGACAATTAAAATGCATAAAGACTGATTTTAATTGCATGCAATAACACAAGTCTACCCAAGGTCAACTCCATAAACCCTTCCCACGCATTATGGGAGTATTTAGGGAAGAGACCGGCCTAGAAGGGGCTCCCAAAAATTCGTACCCGAGTACATTTATTTGAAAGGCCCTTCATCTCGGCAAAAGACGAATGTTAATGCATTATGAACATAGCAAGGTGACATATAACATGTATGTCATGAATGCATATGATTGATCTCTACTTTATTACTACACTAGTTACTAAAATTATTACAAATCCCAAAGGCTTATTTGAATTGAATTAACAATTAAACTTAAAGAAATTAAAAGCTAAGGGCCAACTGGCGACTTTTCTGCACATCAAGTGAACAATTAGTAAAATTCATGCATAAAAAGCACAAATTACAAATGATGTAAATCAAGAATCAAATTGTATCGAGGATCAGACAAAACCTAAATCAAGGACCAAAGCAATCATAAGAATAAGTTTGAGTCTTTGAACAAATGGAAATACAAATTATTGGATATGTATGAGCTAAATTAAAACTTAATTGAATCAACTTAAAAATCAAGTCTTTAAACTCAAAATCTCAATTTTCAAATTGGAATTAATTCAAATGGATTCATCAATTTCTTTTTAAGTTAATTTTGATGTGAAAATTTTGATCTTTATCTCCAAGTTTTGCTTTTTCAAAATCAAAGTCAACCCAAAAGGGTTCAATATGCCACTTTCAAGCTAACTTTAATTTAGGGAAAAAAAAAATCTTAACATTAAGTCACGATCCCATTTTTCAAACCAAAATTAGCTCAATTAGAAATCAAGAAATCATCATAAATCATTTCCAACTCAAAAATCAAAACTTTAAACAAACACTTAATTTTTAAGTTCAAGTTGAATCCAAAAGGATTTCAAGCAAAACAAATCCCAATCATCATTTTTATTATCTATTTCATGTTCAATCCATGCAATATACAATTAAAAACAACATCTTTAACAAAAAAACTTATCAAATTAGAGTCTTAAATCATAGATCTTCATCAATATTCAATATTTGGAAGCTAACAAAATAAATCTAGTTCATTTATTCATAAAAACAAAAAAATTAAAAGGCAAACAAGGACATTCAAGTTAAAAGCATCATAAAAGGCAAGCTTAAAATAAACCAAAAAAGGGGCAAATCGAAGCTAATAAAAAGCAAAACACACCTTAATGCGGCTTCGTTTCACTCAATTATAAGCTATTAGTCAGCAAAACCTATTTTTTCTCTTCACTTCTTCTTCTCTAACGCAGCTTTCTTTTTTCTCTTGATAACCCTAGCCTCTCACTTTCCCTTCCCCTGAATCTTAACGAAACTCCCCATTTTTGAAAACAAATTGCTTGAATCCTATATCTTGATAGAGAAACACTAGAATCTTCAAAAATCGAAGGAAACAACAATCAAAAGGGGCATCATCGCAATATCTAAAAGCTAAGAGTTGAAGGCAAAGCGATCCTTGGAGCTAGTCAAAGGTTTTGCCCCCTTGAATTCGCTACCAGGCCTTTTCTTTGCTTCTTTGCTCTACCTTTTTTTAAAAAAAAATTTGAAGAGGAAAAGGGTAAGAACCCTAATTTTCGAAATCGCTTTTCTCTCTCCAAAAAAAATCCCTCAATCCACTTAGGGTTAACTATTTAAAGGCTCAAACCAAGAACCTTCCCACCGTGAGATTCAATCCCTTCAAAACTATCCAACAAGTCCCTTTTTTTTTTGTATTTTCTCCCATTTTTCTTTTTGGGCAGGTATTGAAGATAACCATTAGCCCGATGAGCTGTCAGGTGAAGATTTTTATTCTGCTCAAAACCGAATTAGCATTTTTACAATTTCCAAAACGACTTCATTTCCTCTGTCTAACTGTTTTTGTCCTTTTGCAAGTGAAAGATGTTGTAACGGGTTCAAACCAAAATCCATCAACGGTGAACCGACTCAATTGATTGGCTGATAGGTAACTTCCTCAATCTTTAACTGTAGGAAATTGAGAATTGCTTACTGCTAAATCTAAGTGCTAACTAAATGCTTGTGTGGTGAACTCTTATGGAATGTAATTTCCGAATAAAATGAAGGAAAATATGGCCTGACCATCTCTGCCTTTGTATCTCATTTTTTCAATGGATGTTTTACCTAAAGTGGTATTTGATTAATGTGACACATGCTAAGGAAAAGTGATGACATGGCTATGATATTGTTGTGATGTGTGCCTAGGTGCGCATGCTTATTTTCTGAGTCATTTGCTGCCCATATGCAATGCCATTCGTTATCCAATTGAGTCTCTATTAACTGCCAAATGTGAGATGCATGCCTCATGATGCTCATTGCAGTGCATATTTACTTTCTTTTGTCTTGTTTCCCGGCCATTTGCAAAAAATGAATATATGCCCTGTTTTGATCTTAAATTTCCTCCTTGCATTGTTGTCTTGCTTGCTGCATTTGCAACTATTGAGAGTTGTCTCGTCTTGTTTGCTATTCCATGTCGCTATCTCGAGCACTTTGCCCCTTAAAGCTTGCTTCTGATCATCGAGTTTGATTGCTGCCATGATAGTTTGTGGATGTGGCTTGAATGTGAGAACGTTGCATTTTAAGATTGTTTGCTGATGGAATGCATTCTTGTACAGCTGTCTTCGAAAAATCATAACTCTTTCAATTTAAGTCCAATTGCTATGTTCTTGTGAGCTGGAGAAAGCTTGAAGACTGATCTTCGACCTTCATGAAGACCAATTTGCCCATTGGGGTCATTCTGGGGACCAAATTTGGGGTCTAACCGAGCTGCAATGGCTGTCCAGAATTTCTGCATTTTTTGGAGGCCTGGACTGCAGGGCCCATATCTTTTTCATTTTAAACCCGAATCATGTCATTCTTGTGTCCGAATTGAAGCCCCGAGAGTCCTCTACGACTTTCGTTCACAAAGTTTTTCGATTGGAGTTGCACAAGGTGAACAAATTTGCATTTTTTTGGGACTGCGCTTGGCTGTTTACATGCTGTTTATTGTCTAATTTGTGCTCTTTGATTTTGGCTTAGGGAAGACTTGGACGGAGGCTGCCATGGTGCCACTTGTAGTTTAAACATTGCCCTTTCATTCTTCAATGTAATATCAAGGAAATGTAAAGTATTTGAATTTTATTGCCTTTTCTTTATTAGTACTAAAATGTAAAAGGTTTCATGATCCCATGTATGCAACAAAGGAAGATACCATGCAACCGATTTATTCCAATTTTCCATATATTTCATTGCTATTGCACTCAAATCCCACATGCAAACCTTTTTCCCTTCTTCTACCATTATTAATCTAATGGAAACCTTATTAGTGCGATGATCTAGTCAGACCCAATTTGAGATGTCTAGGCTAATGCAGAGGTAAACAAAAATGCAAATCTAACCTAATTGGGTTCATTTAAATCAAATGGAATTTCCCATAATTATTTCATATTAAGATGAATGACCTAATACTAGATACAAATTTAATTAACAATTTAACACGTGGGGCATGAAGATGCATCTTTAATACAAACAAAGCTAATCATGGAGAATATATATATATATATATCTACCAAAGTTTAAATGCTAAGATGAACATGCTAATTTAAGATAGTAATGAATTAAAAATGACCAAAATGCCTTCTAGTACCCAAATTGACCAAAATGCCCCTGGATGACTTCTAATCCAGATTAATGAGCCGCTCAGTTTTGTTTGAAGGATACAAGCAAAATTAAGGTGTCTACAACAGTGAAGGGTATTAATGGCTTTATAATTGAGCTGGAACTTCTTTATGTCATCTTGTGACCATTCAGCTATGGGCTTGAAAACAATTTCTTCTCCAGCCTTCTTTGTTGGTTTCCAAGGTCCTTCCTGGTTAATCTCCCACATTTCATAGTCGGTTGCACAAATGAAGTTCATCATACGGGATTTCCAGAACTGGTAATTAGTGCCATCAAAGAGAGGATGACGGTTGATTGAATGTCCTTCAGTAGTTATGTTGGGATTTGATGAAGACTTTGGATCACTCTTGTGGCTGTTAGTCCGATCTACTCAAGAACCAGGCTCTGATACCAATTGTTGGTCCACTTAGATGTGCTAGAGGGGGGTGAATAGCACTTAAGCGAAATTTGAGTTCTCTGAAAAATGTGTTAAAGACACTAGTTCAAAGTTTGTCGTTAAAGTCACTAATGCAAAGCAGAGAGATAAGCAATAACATAAGGCAGATAAAAATTAAAGGATGGAGATAAAGATGTTAACAACTGAATAGTGGAAAGGTAAAGAATGTAAGAGAAGATAAAATTGGAACGATGAAGCAAAGGATGGAAGATTGTAGACACGGTGATTTATAGAGGTTCGGCCTTTCACACCTACGTCCTCTACCTTGGATACCACACCAAGGATTTTAAAATTCACTAAACAGTGAAGTTAACCAGGTCTTCACAACACATATTACAATCCCAAAGCTTCAAACCCAAAGCTTTGGCACAAGTGCAAACCCACACTCAAACAACCCACACTTGAGCAAACACAAGTGCACAACCCACACTTGAGCAAACACAAGTGCACAACCCACACTTAAACAAAACTCAGAAAAACAGAGTATCAAAGTGTAAATATGATCCTAACATATCAGAAGACACACAATCAGGCCTATTACAATCTAAAGGTATGAACTTTTAGCGCTTATGCAAATTTCCAAGCTGAAAGAATAAACTATAAAGAGAGCAAGACTTGGATTTTTCAGGATTTTGAAATTCTGGAGAGAGTAAGTGATTTGATCTTCAAAGATGCTCCAAAACTTGAACTCAAACGATTAGATTTGAGTATTTATACTTCTCTCTAGCGAACTAGACGTTAGGTTTGAAATTCAAATCAATTACCTATTTTTCTTGTCTTTTAGTCGCGCCAGCTGTAGACAGCTCTAGCGTGTCCGGACGACGTTGATCGCTTCAGCGCATCCGTACTGTTTGTCCTGTAGCTGCTAGTTGTTTTAATCTCCAGATCGTTAATCCCACTAATATCTTCCAGTCTTCTTCTATCTTCAAACAATTTGTCTTAACTTGAATAATCTTCATGCATGTTGACGTGAATATATATCTTCAAACTTGAGCTTTGCATTTTGAAATTGCTGCCTTTGGCTTCAACCAAATTCCCTTGGGTACTTTGAGCTTTCAATGCGTCTAAGAATTTGTGGCATCTTGCTACGTTGGTGTCACTAATGAAGTTTTCTTTTTAGGAGTCTACAATGTTCAACCTTTCTGCGGTCAAAGACTTCACTGCACACTAAGTAGATGTATTAGCTAACATACTTGGGTTTATTTTGTTATCATCTAAAACAACAGGGTTCAACAATCATTGCCTTGAGCCTTATGAATTTGGCTCCTTGACTCTGTTGTTCCTTTATTGTTTGTTGCATAATGCTATTGTGCAATGTTTCTTTCACTCCGTCTTTGTGATCTCTGCTCCTGGGACCCCTTTTTGGTAATGGAATGGCTTCGATTTCTTGCTTCATGCCTGCTGTTTTCATTGTTGTTGTATGATTTGCGACTGTGACCATGTTCTTGCTGCCTTTATTTGTATACTTAGTGTAAAATGCAGATGAAGATGCCATGCTCTTTATTGAATTGTTGATTGCAAAATATATGTGAATAAAATGCTAATACTGTATGATATTGATAGCTATATGAAAATGTATGCTGAGATGGGGAAATGTGCAAAGAGAAACTGCCTTTAAATCTAAGTGTTATGAATGCTAAGGTTGTCTTTGAATTTGTTTAAATTGAAAGTGCAAAAAAAGGGTATGAAATGGCTGCAAAGATGATGTTATGTTTTTATGTCATATGCCAATGTTTTGCTAAAATGATGGTGAAATGCATGTTGCTATGTTATCTTTCTCATTCATTCTGTAGATCAAAACTCACAAGAGGGTCCAGTCAGGGAGAAAATTAGAGTTCCGGGAAGGAGGAACAAAGGCTAGCCGAGTGTAATTTGAAGGGGAAGAGAAGCAAAGGTCACATGACCAATTTTAGGATTTTATTTTGTTTTTGATGGTTGTAAAATGTAAATAAACAAAATGAAGATGCAAAACTTTGGGATATTTTGTAAATATTGAACCGAAAGGAAATGAGCAGATGCAAAACTCCATATTTTGTATTTTCTTAAATTTTGTAAGGCAATGGGCCTCTTAATCTACTATGGCCCAAAAGCAAGTCCCTCTTATAAAAGTCCATGAATTTCTACTATCCATGGGAAAACTTTGGCCCAATAGAAGGAAAAGAGTTAATAAAGGCAATGGGGAGGTCCAATAAAGAAAGTAAAAGAAAAACTCTAAAGGAAATGGGCTTGGGCCAATAAAAGGAAATGGTAAAATGAAAATGATCCCATGAAAATGAAGACTTAAATAACCAAATGCTATACCAGGATAAAATATGGGGACCCTCTTGGATTGATATAATGATGATAGCTCATAAAATTGATATAATGAATATTTTTATCACATATATATGTGGCGTATCGATTAATACTTAAGCGATTCTATACGGATTTTACGATACGCATGATACGACCCGATACGCATATAACACACATGACATGAGTTTTTCCCCAATTAATTTTCAATCCCAATTAATTTTAGATGTAATTCTAATAGGCTTTTTTTTACCAAAAACAATTATAAACATTTATATATTTTAGAAGATTTAAACAATTATAAACATTATAAAATTAAATCTAATTTTAATTTTTTTAACCATTGGAAAATTTTAAGTCAGATTTCACATAATTATAAATATTTCACATAATTATAAGTATATATATGTTATATTTTAATTAGTTCCTTTGATGTAAATATGTTAATCATATTTCAATTTAAATTGTATTAACATTATTTTTATTTGATTAATTGCTTAATTCAGGACAAAACGTTTCATTTTAGGCATATTATTGGATTGAACATTTTAATTTGGTTTATTCAAGACAAAACATTATAAAATCGGTTCAATTCGGGACAATATGTCAAATAGGGGCACAACCTTTCACCCCAATCCTGACTAACCCTACGAAAATGGTGTGCCTCTATTTAAAGAAATACATCGAATTGAATCGATTTTGTAACATTTTCCTTAAAATTAACTGAATTAAAAGGTTCTACCCAAAATTAGGCCTAAATTGAAATGTTATAAGTATACAAATATGTAATATTACATGGAAGAAACTAATTAAAATATAACATATACATTTATGCTATATTTTATAATAATATATATTTATCAGACTACATATGTGGGGATTAAAGGTCGACATGTGTCATTTAGGTTTAGATTGTAATATTAAATACAAAATTAATTAAAGAATGGGGTATGTGTCAAATGTCAACACCTTAACTTATTTTTGTGGAGCTAAATTGTATAATCATCCCATAATCAGTAGAAAATATTTCGATTTTAAAATATTGGAACCAAATCGTAACCTTACCCATACTCGGTAAAAATTCCAATTACGATTTCGATTCCAAAACCTTGAAAATCAAATTTTGATTTCGGTTCGATGATCACAATGTCAATTCGATTTTACAATTCGAACTGAACTGTAATAACCTCACTTATTAACAACATTAAATCCTTGGCGTAAAACAATCATGTTCTTTAATTTTGTGGTAGAAGAAAAGAAAATCTAATGCACTTTATACCCTTGGAACCAACTTATTCCTTTTTTATCCCATCCAGTATCTAGAGTTTTGCTCTGATTAATTCGGATTCGACCCGAGTCGCGCACTTGAATTTGTTGGGTGAATCTATCAATGGGGACACAACGAGGACGACTGCGTACGCAAGGTCTCGATCTTAAGCTGGAATGAGCCGATCTGCGTTGGTACGAATCTAGTGAATCTAGTTGTGTAGATTCAAATCTACCCTTAAATTTCTCCAAAGATCAACTTAAAATTTCAACTTCTAGATTTGAGGATCGATTTCCCTAGCTAGCTCTTCTTCTTCGTTCGTTGCCTATAGATGGATAATTAGACCTGCAATTATCAATCTAAGATCACAAGATTCACAAACAATTAAGCAATCACAACCTAATTGTTTGCTAGGACTCTACAAGATTGAAGAACACTAAAGTATGTTCAAACTAGAACAATGAAGCTAAATATTCAATTGGGTGAATAAACCTCAACTTTTTATTGAAAACTTAACTTGATTTACAGGGGGGGGGGTCGATGCCTTTATATAGGCATAAGATCGACCAAAACTAAAGAAAGTAAGCCCTCTAGGCGGTTTACAATGCCTTGGGCGGCAATCTTAAGGAAAGGACAAGGAAATAGCCTAATCCAAGTCCAACTAGGAAAAATAAATAACAAGAAATAAATAAACAAGGATTGGACTTAGTCAAATAAGGTCCAATCATAATGTCATCTAAATATAAGGATAAGCTAATCTAAGATAGAATAAAGCCGACAATGGCCTAAATAACACATTCAAGCTCTAATGCATATCAATTGCAACTAAGGTGATGATCTTGAAATCAATGGATGAATGCTTGCTCAAATCATCACCAAAACTCTTCAATGATGCATCAATGACTATCATATCATCTAAATGACTTCGAACAAGGGCCATGAGTGTATCCTTGAATCTTTTAGCTCTTGCTCTTGTCATAGGACCAATATGCATCTCTAATGGATCAAATGGCATCTTCTTGGTGCTTGGAACATGCTCAACGATATCTCCTTGATCTTAATGCTTCTTCATGCTTCCTTGCACTCCATGCTCATCCTTTCCATGATCTCCATTGTCATCTTCAAGTCCATGATAAGCCCTTGGCGCATCATGTGTTGGTCACCCATCTCATTCTTCAATAGATTGTCTGCTTTACCGGAACAAAATTGGGCAAGTCAGGTTGCACTTGCCATACTTTTGGCAATGTCTGTATCAAGGGCTCGGGTACCCGCCTAGGCCCAAAGGTCCGCCCGAAAAATGGTAGGGCTTTGCCAAAAATTTGGACAAAGAAATGGGGCCGATTAAAAAATAGGTCGGGCCTTGGTTTTGATGTTTAGGCCCGAGCCCGGCCCGTATTATATATAAATAATATAATATAATTAAATAATTATATTTATACATAATAAAATTGAATAATTTATATGTATACATTAATTAGAACTTGTAAACTTTATTAAAATTTAATCTTTTATCACAATTTCTTTTGATTTAATTTTTTATTAGATTATATATAAATTTTAATGTTTACAATTTATTTTTTAATAAAAGATTTAATTATTATTTTATTTTAAAAAATAAATACGGGCGGGCTTGTGCGGACCTTGGACATGTATTTAAACATATGGGTGGGGCTTGGACAAAAATTGAGACCCATTCTTTGGATCAAGCCACGCTTGGATAAGCATATATTGTACAATTGATAGACTCACCCAATAAAAATTGAGGCTCGTTCTTTGAACCGGGTCCAGCCCGGCTCGACCCATGAGCACCTCTACTCTGTATGCTTCATGGATCATGAATAGAAATGGCCCATTGCTTCCCCATTTAACCAACGCAATAAACAACGGTATTTTTCAACTCACTCAGTTTGTATGGAACCCAAGCCACACTAAACATAAATTCTTTTTTTTTTTTTCTCTCTTTTTCAATAAATGAGAGTGGGGAGTTTTGAATCGGAAAACTTCATCGCATGAATTCCACAGTCAATATAACTTCATCCTCGATTTGCAATTTTGCTCTGCATTTGGAGCAAAGGAAAAGGATTTGTAAATTTAAGTCAAACTTATCATCTCACCACTACTACGAGGTAGTAACCAGAAGAGTTTTTGGCAAAAATGGGTTTGGTTAATACGAAAATGATTAATGACTAAGGTATATAATAATTATGAATGGGCCTTAAGAAGAAGAAGAAGAATAAATAAATAAATAAACAAACATGATATGATGTCGTTGCCTTGTAATTAAAAAGCATGCTTGGAATGCAATCATTCACGTCTTGAAGACAAGGAGAGGAAATCCACTCCGATTTTGGGTGGATATTGATGCTGAAACCATCATATTTGCCAAACATCCAAATAAACCTAGTCTTTTCCTCTCTGTTTTAATAATTACAACATTTTTTCCCCTTTGATTATACTAAGTGGGCATAGGTAGACTAATTAATATACGTTGCCTTCACTTCTTCGCTGCATTTGTGTTTAGGGTTTTACCCATGTATGAAAAAGTTTGAATTCATTTAATTTACGTTAATTTTTCACTAGACTTCCGATCAATTAATATTTAGGTGTTTTTACGTGTCAAAAGTGTTTTTGAACAACTAAAAATCATATAATTTAGTTTTCTTTCCTTTTCAAAAATTTTATTTCTTTGCACCCGAATTATTAGCTCAACTTGTAGGTGCACTGTGGTTGTACCTTGAGGTCCTGGGTTCAAGTCTCATGGAATATGAACTTAGTTTGTAATTTGTTTATTTATATAATATATTTGGTAGGTAGATGGTTTATTTATGGTAGTTTCTTAGTTTGAGTTGATTTCTCATTTAGAAGTTCGAACATATAGAGATTTATTCAGATTATAATGACATTTCACATGTACTCACTCACAATTGAAATTCAACTCCCTTAACGAACGTGATTGCTCCATTGAATTTTTCCTATAAAACAAAGATGATCAAGTGCAAATCAAATAGAAAAAGAAAATAAAAGTGTAAGATAATAAATAACGGAAAAGAAAAATAAAGGTTTAAGAAAATCTTAGGTGATGGCTCCGTCTTCAATTTCCTTATTTGCTTCCTTCCTTCCCCGGCAACGGTGCCAAAATTGTGATCGGTCATCAGCAAATCACAAGATAATCCCCACAAATCCTTACTAAGTAGTTAGGGCAAGTAGGGGTCGAATCCCACAGAAAATGGTGAAGCAGATATCAAAGACAAAACTATTCCAAGAATTACTCAAAAACACTTAAAAGAAAGGGGATTAAAAATACCAATTATAAAAAAAAGCAATAAATAAAGCAAACTAAATTAAATCTAAATCTAAATAAATTACTAAAGAAAACAATAATTAAAAGCATACTTCTTCGTCAATGGTAGAAATCAATCAATTTAACTATGGATCCTTGATTTAAAAGATGAATTTGATATTAATTATTAAAACAAGAAAAATCAGTTAAACGCCAATGATACCTTCAATCCAAAGATTTAAGTATCATGTAAAACATCAACAAACTTGCCCTAATAACTCTCAATTCAACAATTGGTCTAGAGATAAATCCCTAACATATATATTAGATAAAATTACCTTGGTACAGCTTAAATTATCCCTTTTATTCTAAAATAATCAATTACCTTGGTCCATCTTAAAGATTGTTAAGAACAAAGCATTAACAACAATTATTCACAAATGAATAACAAGTATAACCAAATTTATTCTTTCCTAGCTTGGCCAACTAGTTCCAAATAGGGTTAATTAATCCCACCAATTGTCCTGAATTCAATTTGTTACTATTAATCAAACTTGAATTGGTCCTTCTAAGCTTGATTTAACTATAGATCTATCCAATTATATCATTAGCTGCAGTTTAATTCAACAATCATCAAGATCATAAAATAAAACAGAGATTAAATAACATATTTCACCAAGAACGAATATCAAATTATAAGCACATAAATCTCACCATAATTAATTGATTGAAATCTCCAAAGGCAAAGAAGTATTAAGAATTCAGCTACTCATGGATTTTTTCCAAATCCATGAGAGGTTTAGAAAGACTTACAAACATAACGTAGTCTCCTCCCTTGGGCGGCATCTAGGGTTGACGACACCTAGGTGTCGACACCCTCTTCTAAAACTAGACAGAAAACTAAATACTAGAAGAAAAGAATTGTATCTAAAGAATTGTAAATTGTGTTCTCTAGGGTTAACAAAAGGTGGGTATTTATAGTAGACTAATAAGACTCCTAGTAGACTTAGGATTTAACCTAAACAGCTTCTAGGTCGGTTTAGACTCCTAACTTGGTCTCCAATTTGGTTTAAAGGTCTTCCTTAGAGTAAAAATCGGACTTGGGCAAAGATTTGAATTTCACAGAAACTTCAAGGGCATTTTCGGCATCGAAGATGGCAGAACTGGACTTCAAGCAAAACAGAAAAGTTGTAGATCTCGAAGTTCTCTTTCCAATGCATATTTATACGCATTATTTGGAGGTCTGAGTCAAAAGTTATGGCCGTTTTACCGAGACTGCGCAGAATCCTAATCCAACTAGGAAAGGGATTGCGGAAATTGGATATTTGCTTGGGCTTGTGCACACAGATTAGGGTAGAACCGACTCCAATGTGAGCCCACCTGGGCTTGTTATGCTCCAATGTAAAATACTCATGAGCCCATGTCTTCAAGGCCTCTTCAAAGCATGTATTCATCTTTCGCGATTTAAGCTCAATCCTTAGTTCTTTCTCCTTGAAATCTTTCTTCAATGATCTTCATATCTTCAAATTATCTTCAATTAATCTTCAGTCACGAACTTCGAATCTCCAAATCTTCACTCAAAAATGCTAAGTCCATATTTGTGACAAAAGTCATCAAATTAACTCCAAAAATAGTGAAAACAACAAGTTTCCACTTTTCTTCTCTTCAAGAGCTAAAAACACAAATACTTGTAAATAGGGTTAAATCACACATAAAAATACCAAAAAGCATAGGAAAATGATCATAAGAATAGGGTTAATTTTGACTCGATCATTCATTAGAGTGATTGGATTTAAATCAAATACTGTTATTCAATTCATGGTGGCACCGAAAACCTTAAATCAAATACAAGTTGGCTTTAAATCAAATAATGTATTCACCCAAAAAATCAAATATATACTGTAACACCTTTAACCAAAAAAATTTGTGTAGCCGTAGCACCGAAAATGTGGAGGGAGAGCCGGCTTCAAGGCAGAAAATGGTGGAGTAATTGGGAAAATCTCGTCGGGAGAGAGAGAAGAGAAGGGAACAGTTTGCTGACGTTAATTATGTTAAATTAATTAATAATAATTTGAGAAAAAAATATGACATGACATCACAAATGATGCTTATTTGGCATAATATTATTAGGTGGACCACGAATGACGTGGTGGACCTGATCCACCGAATAATTTCTTAAAAATAGGAGAGAAAACTTAGGAATAAGAAGAATGTAAGTGACGTGGCATACCATGTGTTAGCCAAGTCATTTTTCATAAGTTGATTGCATGGTAGATGCAGTGCCACTACATTAGTGCCACTACAATTGGTACGGTGGTTGTACGCGATTTTATTTGAGAAAAAAATTGGTTAATTGTTCAAATTGGTTCTTAACATTTGTGAAAATGCTCAAATAAGGGCATAATTTTCTAATTTGGTTTAATTAAGTCCCAAAACATTGCAAAATCAGATCAAATCAGTCCCTAGAGTCAATTTAAATCCCAAACGTTTTGGGGTTTATGAGTCTGTCTATTTGACGTTAGAGACTGATTTGAGCCAGCTTTGCAATGTTAGAGACTAAATTAACCAAATTAAAAGGTTAGGCTCTTATTTAAACATTTTCTCAAACATTATGGACCAATTTGAACATTTAACCAAAAAATTTTAGTGACGAAATTGAAAAATGAGTTAAAATTCAGAGATCATGGGTGAAATTTATTACCAAACTTCAAAATTGTTGTAATGGTTTTTTTCTTTAATAAGCCAAATAGAGATATATTAATCGAAACTTTATGGAGCCATATGCAAAACAACCTTATTTTTTCCTCTCTCTTAATTAGCCAAAATATAATGATTAAGCAAAACTTTAGGAAAAGATAATAGAACCTATTCATCATCCCATCCCAAAACAAAGGTGAAATGCATTCTTGGTCACATTTATCATGAAGTAAATATGTGTGTCGATTTTCTTGCAAATTGGCATCATGGTCCTTTTGAAGTGACCAAGTTAGATCATCAACCTCTAGGCTCTCTCCTTAAATTAATTGAGAATTATATATTAGGTGTTGCTCAAACTAAGGTCATTGTTAGCTAAAAGCGATCATTGACCGCTGATGTATATGTAAATAAAAAAAATGTTTACAATCCCCTTTATTAATGATATTTTCAAGAACTGAAAGAAAAAAAGAAAGTAAATAAATAAATAATATAAAGCCAACCCTCGTTTAACAAAGTTTCTGATTGAAGGGAGGGGCCGGTCCGGGTTATCTCATCTCTAATACCATAGAAAGTACCAATCCTTTGTGATGATTTACAATTTTTTCCCTTTTTTGATGTTTGAGGTCGCCAGTGATCAAAACTCTAGTAATTGAAAAAGAGTTCAACACTTAACCATCACAATACGTTCTTAACAGCGGATTTACAAGCTTTCCAATTAAAGTAGATTTTGAAATTTGTACTTGCATTTTATATATAAAAAAAAGCCAACCAAAGTTTTCTTAAGAAATAAAAATTTTCTTCCTTTTTGAGGTTTCCTGCCGGGGAGTAGATTTGAAAATCAAAATCTGATCAGGAAATGGAATCCCATCTTTGGACTATTGGCATCTTTTGGATTAGTGTTTCAAATAGGTTCAGAAGAGCCTATCCTCACTTAAACTTTTTATGTAGCAAAGAAAAAGAAAAGGGAATCGGGCACATATCCAATCCTTTATATGGCGCACTATCTTGAAATTAGCAAGGTTTACTCATCATTTGCTATCATATTGTTCTTCATGGAATTTATTATCATCTCTAGAAGAGAAATTTAAGACTAAAACCCCTCACGAACCCACTAATTGTGGAACAAACAAACTAGAATGTTAATTACACTACTAAAAAACGGAGAAGCATTTGGAATTAAGAATCAATGCTGAAACTTTGTCTAAAACAATAAATTGCAACAATGAATGGGCATCATTCATTCAGTGGAAAGAAAAAATCACATTATCTAAAACAAATGACAATATATACTAGTACTTCAGTAAAAATAAAAAATCAAACGATAACGAATAAAAAGACTAATATACTAATTATTTCTCAAAGATCTGATCAATGAGTAGCAATATCAACATGGGATTTGGTCAATAAACCATCTAAGTACTTTAACAGGAAGCTTAACAAGATCCACAGCGAAGTTGGCAAGTCCAGCACAGCATATGCAACATGGGCACATGCAACTCAGAATTGTCCTGCAATTCCCAACATTCAATTCATTTTAGTTAATGCAAGATTCAGAATCCCAGAAATTATTTCAACGCATTTTCATTCACCCACAAAATTAAAACGAAAAAAAATCTGTTTGACTCCAATCATAAAACCCAAAACTATACTCAACAATGCATTCAAAATTTTGTATGTTTAAACTTTAAAAAGACTTATGATGCCAAAAAAAAACTTCAAAGAGGCTTTTTACAGATTGTTACGAAAAGGAATTAAAGAATGTGAAAAGACTTACCCAAGAATCCAGATAGTGGCACCAACGACGGGCAAAACCAAGGCAACAAGCGCAAAAGGCAGCCCCAACAAGAACCCCAATGGTCTGCAATCTCCCATTGTCCTTGCAAATTCCTTTCAAACTAATATCTTCTTTCTCTGTTTCTTTTCCTTCTTCTTTTTGGTTGTGTTTAGTTTTAGAAGAGGATTTATTAGTCTCTGGGACTCGTAAGAATAAAGGATTTTATACTCAGCAAAGGCAGACGCAGAATGTAACTACCGTCTCCATGTTCTTTCCTTAAATGACTGATATACCCCTGTTGAAGCAAAATTTCCTTTTTTTTTTTTTGAAAAATAGATAACTTTCATTCATATAACTGATTTTACAATAATTTTAGGAATATCATCCCTCATTACATCAAATCTCAGTAAAACCCTATAATCGATTACTTTTTTGCACCTGAAGAACTGGATCTTCCTTGGAAATCCAAAACGCCTGTCGTGAATCATGTTGATTTCTCGCTATCACGCCCATCACCCCCTCGTTGTCGCTTGTTCTTCCAAACAAAAAGCTTTGATCAACGATGATCAAGTGATTGATCCATCGGACAGATCTCTTCCTTGGCACCCAAAAGAAAGGGAATACAACGATTTTACCACATATCTGAATAAATAAAAGGTTGATCATGTTTAAAATCATCATAAAATTCAGACTCGATAACTCAGATTCGAAAAGAACTGAGACTAGACTCGAAACTGACTCGAAAAAACAAACTGACTCAAACCGACTCAAAAACAAACTCAAATAAAAACTAGACAGATCTGTAGATCTGAATCCTTTATTGAAACACAAAGAAATCAACAAAAAACGAAAATCCTCCTCCTCCCCCTTGGTCGTGACAACCAAGGAGGAGGAGGAGTAATTGAAACACTAACGAGAACTAAGAAAACTAAAAAAGAGAGAAAAGGAGAGAGGAGA
>AWUE01022658.1:0-31546 GCA_001974825.2 Corchorus olitorius | reverse complement strand
GGACTTATCGAAACCATACCAAATTTCGTCCAAAAATAACTGATTTCCATCCAATTGTTAATGGAATTTAACTAGTTTCCAAAAAAATGACTAATTTGTCCATTTTTTACAATCTCGAACATGCAAACTCATAATTTTTGAAGTTTAAAGGCTAAATTGTCCTTTTCTTACAAGTTGAAGGGCCAAAATATTGTCTATTAAGCCTTTGTTTTAGCTTGGAGGTTTTTCTTAATGTTAAAAAAGGAAAAAAAAAAAAGGTGAATACGTAATTACGTTTTTTTTTTTGAAAAATAGATAACTTTCATTCATATAACTGATTTTACAATAATTTTAGGAATATCATCCCTCATTACATCAAATCTCAGTAAAACCCTATAATCGATTACTTTTTGCACCTGAAGAACTGGATCTTCCTTGGAAATCCAAAACGCCTGTCGTGAATCATGTTGATTTCTCGCTATCACGCCCATCACCCCCTCGTTGTCGCTTGTTCTTCCAAACAAAAAGCTTTGATCAACGATGATCAAGTGATTGATCCATCGGACAGATCTCTTCCTTGGCACCCAAAAGAAAGGGAATACAACGATTTTACCACATATCTGAATAAATAAAAGGTTGATCATGTTTAAAATCATCATAAAATTCAGACTCGATAACTCAGATTCGAAAAGAACTGAGACTAGACTCGAAACTGACTCGAAAAAACAAACTGACTCAAACCGACTCAAAAACAAACTCAAATAAAAACTAGACAGATCTGTAGATCTGAATCCTTTATTGAAACACAAAGAAATCAACAAAAATGAAATCCTCCTCCTCCCCCTTGGTCGTGACAACCAAGGAGGAGGAGGAGTAGTTGAAACACTAACGAGAGCTAAGAAAACTAAAAGAGAGAGAAAGGGAGAGAGGAGAGGGCGGCTAGAGAGGAGAGATTAATAAGGATAAGGGTAAAATGGGTAAAATGGCTAGAGAGGAGGAGTTGTTGAAGCAAAATTTCTAATTTTGTTCGTAGAGGTTAATAAGGGTAAAATGGGCATAAGGAGTTAATTACTAGCATTATGGAACCTTCCTAGTTCCTCATTGTATCTAGAGGTGGCAATCGGGCCGGGTTAGACTGGGTTTGGGTTCGGGTTCGGGCTTGATTCAGGTCGGGTTAAATTTGGGTCAATTTGATTCGGGTTCGGATCAATTTTAGGTTAGGTTAATTCGGGTTCGAGTTCGGGCTGGGTTTTGGCTAGATCATTTACCTGTTTTTTCCTTAGATGAATAATGTCATCAAACTTTTCAAATTTTATATGTAATTTATTAATTTACCTTTTAAAACATATTCATATAAAAAACTAAAAACTATACACCATAGATTAAATTTTTAGAAATTATTATTTATTTTCAAATATTAATATTGAATTCGGGTTTTTTCAAGTTCGGGTTCGGGTTTTATCGGGTTTTAGATTTTTCAGATTCAGGTTTTTTCAGATTTGAGCATTTACGGGTTCGGGTTTTTTTGGGGTTCGGGTTCGAGCGAGTTAGGTATTTGATTTTTTTAATCAATCGGCTTCAGATCGGGTTCGAGTTCGGATTTTTGGGACGGGTTTTTCTGGAGTCGAATTCATTTTACCACCTCTAATTGTTTCAATGAAATTTCAATCAAAATCAAACATTGAATAGGAAAAGAGAAGTGATCATAAAAGTCATGAGCCTAGCTAGCGTGTGGAGACTTCAACCCCTTTTTCTTCACATTGGCACAAAAATGTGGACCCAATTGATTCCTTTCCTTTTCCAGTTTCCACCTTGTTGGGCTTCATTTTCTAGTCTTGAATAATAAAGTAGCTGGACAGGACCTTTTGTGTATAGTTGTATGTCTACTTTTTATTGGGCCGGAGGCCCAATTCTCTTAAATGAGTAACAGAATAGTGGGATATCTCTTTTGTATTAGTATTATTTTTTTTTAGGTAAATGTGTTAGTATCTTTTTATTTGCATTCCTCAATTTTCCTTACCTCCTTTTTTACTTTATTATTAGTAAGCTCGGTTTCGCCTGGAAGAAGGAAAATGGTATTAATAAAAAATTTCCCAATTTAAGGATATTTTTTTTTACTAACACAATTCGAGAGTTGAGTTACAAAGAAGTAGTTAGAGGATGACAAATGGACGAGAGTTAATTAGAGGATAACAACTTCTTTTTTTTTAGGAAATATCAAATTGGATTTCATTAACTTGATAACATGTTACAATCAGTTTGAAGTGCAGCTAAAACCAAGTCAGGCACTTCCTCTATCCAAACAACATCATCTTGCATAGAGAAACCTAGACTAACTAAAGCATAAGCAGTTGTAAACTTGCAAGAAACAAACAAAGAGCTAAGAAATTTAAGCTCATCAATATATGGTTCAATAGGTGAAAGATACACTGTTGGAGCGATTACTTTCCGGATTATCATCAAAGCATCTCCCTCCAACTCAATGTATCTGTAGACACCGAAATTTAATTTAGGCTAAGTCAAAGTTTAGTTTTGTCTTAAGCCCAATGATATGGCCTGGTCAGGTTTGGGATAAATTTATTAGGTTTGGTTTGGGCTTTAGTAATTTATTTGGGCCAATTAAGTGGGTCAAATAATTATTTATAGCACATGTAAAATAAGTCTGTATGGAAAATTTCCTGGTAGTTTCTTACCATGACTTGCTCCCAAAGAATTTAAGTCTATGGCCTGGTTTGGCATTGCGTTTGGAGATAAAAAAGCTGCTTTTGAACCCAAACGTAATACCAAATAAATCCTGGTTTGTGTCAAAAGCTGATTTTGAATGCAAAAGCCAAGCCAACCCGAAAAGTTAATCCTTAGATGCTTTTGCATTTTAAAAATGCTTCTGGTTATTAAATAACCAAAATCCCATAATTATTTTTCTCTTACCGTTTTAACTAGCATAGCCTTTTTAGACATTTTATCTTTCAACCCCATTTTTTCACAGTAATACCAAACATTATTTATATTTTTCTACCACAATTTAAAAAAACACTTCTCAAAAACACTTTTTCCAAACCAAGTTTTTTCAAACTGCAACCTCAATGGCAAACTAAGCCTATATAAAGGCTCCCTTTTCCCTAACCCTAGGCTAGAGACAGACACAAAACAGACAGAGACGGACACAAAAAAAGAGGCGTTGAACAGATTTTTTTTAGGCTGGTATACTCTAAATTTGCCGCACCAAATTGTGAGAGTTTGTACTTTTTTCGGTGGGGAATTCATCTGTATCTTACCACAAAGAAAAGCAAATCAATAAAGTTTTAAAGGTATACTAATTACCTTGTCTTCACGTGGAAAACTCCATGTGTTGTTCCTTATTCCTTTATTTTCAATTGATCTCAATTCGTTTTTTACTTTGTACTTTTCATGCTTAATTCCTTATTTCTTTATTATTTTTTTTCTCTATCATCGTTGACTTATCTTAATGTTTGGATTTTATATATTATATTAGTATAATTTTGTTTTGTCCTGATTAGTATATAGGAAGAAGATTAATTAAAATCATAGCCGAATATTTTTTCTCCTGTAAATGGATTCAAAGATTAAATCCCAAGTTTAATGGGTCCTTTTAATCTGATTTTGTTCTTTTTTTTCTTTTATTCTTGGAACATTTTTTTCTTTTTTTTCTTAGTTTTGTTAATATTGTTTAGTACATAATTAGGTTATGAAATTGAATAGAACAAGATTTAAAACAAATCAAAACAAAGGCCTTCAATTATGTTGATAATAATTTACCTTTTTAATTCTTTAACTATTTTTTTTACATCATATGCATTAGATTAGGTTAGGTAAATCTGTCAAATTCTACCAATCTTGTGGGGAATTTGAAGATTTTGCATAATTAGGGTTTCATATTAAAAATAATAATTTATAATATATTGATAAATAATAATGAGAATATTTTCTAAATCTTGCTAAATTATGGAAGGTTTAGGAGATATTTTAAGAAATAAATAAATTATAAAGATTGAATTATAATGAGAATATTTTCTGAATCTTGCCAAATTGTGGGAGATTTGAAAAATATTAAATAAAATAATAAAAAGAAGTTAAGATAAATATTTACATAAAAAATTGACAAGAAAGACTTATAAAAATCAATAAAAAATAATTAAAAGATCATTTAAGATTTTGCCAATTTGTGGAAAGTCTAGAAAAATCATAAAAATATAATGAATTAAAATAATAATAATTCGGGGTCTTGCCAAATTCTGGGAGACTGAATAAAAAAGATATCATCTAAATTCAAAGATTAAAGATGAGAATTGTTGTAAAGGGTAAATTTAACAAACATAAATTTAAAGGATTAAAAGGTAATAATTAAGGTTAAGGCTAATGTTTAATTAAGATGGCACTGTCATTTTGACAGGCGTTGTAGGGATGTTAATACCTTCCCTACACGTAATCGAACCCTCGAACCCAAAATTTGGTAACAAAGACCAATGGTTAATCATTATTAATGAATTTAATTCCACATTAAGGAGACATTAAAATGGTTAGTCAAATTTAGGTGGCCAATCACACCTAGATAAAAAAAGATTGGTGGCGACTCCTTTCTAATGCGTCTAGACGCGCTCAAGTCTCATGACACGTTATAACAGTATCGGAACCCCATATCCTTTGCCCAAGTGATGGCTTTGAGTGCTGCCAAAGATTTAGCTGTGATAGCATCAGAAAACTGGTCTAATTTTCCTGCTACAGCCCCTAAAACATTGCCCTCACTATCACAGGCAATAGTACCAAAGTTTGCAATTTTCGACAAACTCTTAAAAGAGCCATCAAAATTTATCTTCATTACCCCACTTGGTGGTGCTTGCCAGGCCACAGCAGCAGCAGGTCTTGCGTGATCGAGGCCTGTTGACAACGCTAGAACTCCAATAGATAGGCATGAATAAAATCTACCGTATGATGTGGGTTCCGGTGCTCATGCTCATGAAATTCTGTGTTGCGATCATTCTACACTGCCCATTCCATGATTAGAGCTATGTCATTCCATTCTAAATCACCAAAGGAATTCTCATGTGATTGCAAACTAGCCGAATTCACACCTCTCCAAAACCTTTCCTTGGCAATCTCCCAAACCGCCGAGGCAAACTCACACTCTTTGACAATATGCAAGCATGTTTCAACATGATTTTTACAACGAAAGCAAATCTGGTCCACTTCTATTCCATGTCTAGCAAGGTTAGAAGCAACTGGTAAGGCTTCATGGAAGGGGCCGCCAGCTAAAGACCTTCACTTTTGGTGGACCATTTGCGTTCCAAATTTGACTAAAATCACGTTTTGCAACCTCCATTTCCTCTGAGTTTTGCAGCTCCTCATCTTCTTGCAAATTACACAAAACATGATATCCACTCCTTACCGAATAGAAGCCTCTGTTGTCAAAATGCCAGACCAAACAATCCCTCAAAGAAACTCTACTCAAAGTAGTATGATGTTGTCAATGCTTCCTCTTCAGAAAAATGACTCTCAATAAGATCGACATTCCATCCGCCACTTTCATGATCTATTAGCTCCATAACCGTCAAGTTTTCATCTATTTTCCCCAAAGCAGAGCAAGGGATAAAACCAGGGATACCAGACACCCATTTATATTTCAAAATACGGATATCAGCTTCATTTCCTATTCTCCATCGAACTCCATGCTCTAAAAGGCCTTGGGAGCTCCAAATGCTTCGCTAGGTAAAGGAAGGATTCCAACCGAGCTTAGCATCTAAGAAGTTTGATCGTGGAAAGTATCTAGCCTTTAAAACCCGGTAAGCTAAGCTGGAGCACTCAGTTAAAAGCGCCAAACTTGCTTTGCCAAAAGAGCTAAATTAAAATCTTCCATATCTCGAAAACCCATGCCTCCAAAATCCTTGCTTTTGCATAAACTCTTCCAACTGATCCAATAAATTGGTCTCTTATCACCCGTTTGTTTCCACCAAAACCATGAAATAAAGCTGTTAATATCATGAGATAGAGCTTTTTGAAGCACAAAAACATTCATAGCATACGTAGGAATGGCCTGCAAAACCGCTTTTATCATGACCTTTCTACCTCCCTATGATAACATTCTGACATTCCAACTTTGCAGCTTCTTCCATATCCGGTCTTTCAATTCCCCAAAGGCCTGCCTTCGATTCCTTCCTACCATCGCAGGAAGTCCTAAATACTTTTCAATACAGTCTTGCTCTTGCACCCCAAATAAATTCAACCCTTCAGTTCTTTGATGTTGCTGCACATTGCTAACAAAAATAATGGTTGACCTGTGTTGACGAAACCAGATTGGACAGGCCGGTTCTGTAACACACATAAACTCGAAAGTCAACGAACCGGTCAAGAACCTTTTGAACCGGGCGGATATACCAGACTGTTGACCCATGAACCATATTTTATTATTATTTTATTTATTTTTTCAAATTTTAAATAATTTTTAATGTTGGAAAAAAATTTAAGAGGTGAGATTTGGACTCTTGACCTCTTACATAACAAAAAGATGTCTTAACCACTACACCAAGTCCATTTTCTAAAAAAAAAAATGTTAATAATATTTAAATAAGTAAAACTAAAATTTGTAAGTGTCTTTATGCTTTTGATCGAGCTAAAAAAGACCCTACTTTTATGATCATTTTCCAATGCTTTTTGGTATTTATATGTGTATTTTAACCCTATTTTATAAGTATTTGTGTTTTTAGGTCTTGAAGACAAGAAAAGTGGAAACTTATAGTTTTTCACTCTTTTTTGAGCTATTTTGATGACCTTTTACTCAAATGTTGACTTAGCAATTTGGAGTAAAGATTTTGAGATTCGAAATTCGTGTTTGAAGACTTATTGAAGATAATTTGAAGAATTGAAGACTATTGAAGAATTATTTCAAGACGCAAGAATTGAGGATTGAGTTTAAATCGCGAAGGATTGAAGACAAGCCATGAAGAAGCCTGGAAGCTAAGAATTTTGGATATTTTATATGGGATAATACTCAGCCCATATAAGCTCATAATTGGAATAAAGACGCAATTTGTCCCGCCTATACCCAAGGAAATATCCAATTCCCGCATATTCCCGCTACTAGACCTAACAGGATTAGGATTCAGCGCAGTCTCGATAAAAAGTCCATAACTTTCTGCTCAGACCTTCGTTTTTGGCCCGTGAGTTAGCGTTGGAAAGTTAACTCCGAGATCTACAACTTACCTTTGAAGTCCAAGACTCAGTTCTGCCATCTTCAAGCCCAAAAACGCCGTAGAAGTTCTTGCACGAATTCAGAATTTTTCAGGATCCTATTTTGACTAGGATTTTTGTTCTAGGAAGACTTTTAAGCCAACTTGAAGACCAAGTCAGCCTCTAAACCGTCCTAAACTCCTATCCTACTTAGAATTGGAGTTTCTAGGGTTATTTCCACTATAAATAGTCACCCTATGTAACACAAATCACACACACAATATCTAGATAATTTTCTCTTCTTCTTTTTCTCTCCTAGTTCTAGTTTTTCTTCTAGTTTTAGGGCTAGGGTGTCGCACCCTCTCTTTGCATAGAGAGGGACGGCAACCCTAGGTTATTCAAAAGGAGGATTTCCCCTTCAAGTCCTGTAAGTTTTCTTCTTATTCTTTGGATGCTCACTCAATTCATGAGTGAGTAATCCTTTTCTTTTCTCCAATGTAGAATTTAGTTGATCTCTTGACTTATATTATGCTGAGATTTTGTGCTTATATATGAAAATTGTTAGGGTATTTCTTAGATCTCTGTTTTAATTCTATGTTGCTTGTTTTGATGGATTGGGTCGACACTATCTTGATAAATTGAGTTAACATTAGCTAGATTAAGTCGAGGATTGACGTTCAGGCTTAGTTATTTGTAGCATTTGGTTGAGGGCGGAAGCTCCTTCCAAGGGAGATAAGAATCAATGGTGAGAAATTGTTTTTTGTGCTTGTATAAATTACTAGTTCTTAATGTTTTGTTTCTTGGTGAATCTTTAAGCTAGCCTTGACGGGTAATTGATTTGTTATGAAATAAAAGGGGTAATTTAAGCCTTGACGAGTAATCTTATCTAATTAATGTAATTTAGGATTTAATTCCAACAAGCTATTCTTTGTTTTCATAATTATTAGATATCAATGATCCATGTTATAGTTGTTAAGAGGGATATTAATTCTATGTTTGAGGGTTTTATTAATTATTCTCTAGTTTATTCATTGCTTTCTTATTAATTGTTTTCTTTAATTTTCTTGATTGCTTTCTTAGTTAATTTTAATTGTTAATTTGATTAGATTTAATTTCACTATAAAAATTCTCTTTATTTTATTTGACTGCTTTAAGAAAAAGAATAATAACCCATCTCTCTGTGGGTTCGACCCCTACTTGCCCTAGCTATTTTTAGTTAGTAATTGTTGGGATTATTATTTTTATGATTGCTGACGACCGATCTTAAATTCTGGCGCCGTTGCCGGGGAGATTGCGTTAATTTTTCTTTTTCTATTTGATTTGCACTTGATCTACTTTGTTTTGTAGGAAAAATCCAATGGAGCAATCACGTTCGTTAAGGGAGCTGAATTTCAACTGTGAAGTGCCGCCCCTCTGTATTGACTATCCAGCCATGGATATGTCATACCAACTGAAGCTAGGAGTAATCCGTATGCTGCCGATTTTTCATGGAGAATCCTATTAGAATCCTCATGAGCACCTGCAAAGTTTCTTTATCAAGTGCGCTACAATCACTAGGATGTCTGAAGAACAAGCAAAGCTTCGAACTTTTCCAATTACTTTGGAAGGAAAAGCAAAAGGCTGGTTTGTTAGTTTGCCGCCGAAATCAATAACTTCATGGAAGGATTTGGAGATAGCGTTCTTGAATAAATATTTTCCAGAAGCAAAGCGTGCAAATGTTAGAAGAAGAATCACTACTTGTCAACAATTACCTGACGAGAAGTGGCACCAATACTGGGAGAGGTACAACAAGATCTGCGCAAGTTGCCCTTACCACAACCTGAGTGAAGCACTGTTGATTCAGTATTTTTATGATGGACTCCTCTATGAAGATCGAACCTATGTTGATGCCGCTAGTGGAGGAAGCCTAACACTCAAAACTCCTGAAGAGGCGAGGAAGCTATTAAACAAGATGGTAGAAAACATCTATCAATTCAGCACGATGGATGAACACTCTACAACCAGATAATCACAAAAGGGATCTCTTACTAAGATAGAAAAAAGAATGGAGCATTTAGACAAGGTAGTCTCATCGTTGACAAGTCAACAAGAGACTTTAACCAAGATGTTCACACAATTTCTGTAAAAAAAGCCTCAGTTCATTCAAGCAGCTTCCAAATTCACACAAGGGTATGGAGTCAATTCAATAGAAGAAATTCAACAGTGGTATGCGCAAAGGATGGAATTGCCTGATGTTCCATCTACACCTGTGATATCACCACCTCCAGTGCCGGTTTTCTCTGATGTACCGCCATCAGTTGCTGTATCTAATGTGCCAGTACCAAAGGATGAGGAGATTACAACCAAAAGCAAGGAGGATCAACCTACTTCATCACCAAAAGCTTCTCGACCTCGACCAAGATTTGAAGGGATGAAAAAGATGGAAACCACTTACGGTCCACCACCGTTTTCTCAAAGATTTGCGCCACAAAGAAAGACATGTAATGAAGAAAATCAGCTCGATCCACTTCGAAAGATGGATGTAAACATTCCTTTAATTGGTGCAGTCAAAGAAGTTCCCAAAGAACGATGGAAGCACGTTGACTTGGTAGAGACTACACAAAGACATCAAGAGCCAGAGATTGAAGCGACACTGTCATGGGAAAAACATATCCATTCTGAAACAAGTAAGATTGGAGGTAAATTTCATGATGTTGCTGACATCCCTATCGTGAAGGAAGTTGAAGGAGTGTCAAGCGAAACAATTTATGATTTGGAACCATATGAACTTGATTTGCAAGACTCATTTCAATTTCTCTTCAATGATGACGATGATGAGGCAGGCAACGTCTGCATTCCTGCTCTACCAAAAGAGGTTTTCAAGATTGTGCAAGAAGAATCAATGACATCGAAAGAAGATATCAAGATGGACATCCCTAAACCTTCTCCTCCAAGATTTGCTGAAGACAAGGAAGACGAGCCACCAGATGATGAGCAACTCGAACATTTCGAGCCAAAGGACACAAGCTACTGAATTTTGTTGACAACCAGCTTTTGGAACATGAAGAACAAGATTTCTTGGGAATCAACAAGCTTCTTGAACATGGATGCTTTGGAGACATCAAACACGAGGAATGGATATCTCTGGATCAATTCTTTCTAGAGGACAAGAAAAATTGCCAAGACGAGGACACTTTCTAAAGGCTCGAAGGGAGTATTGCCAATCAAGAATGCCGGAAGCACCCATTGCATCAACCAATCACGGCAACAAAAATGGCATTGTCATTTCTAGCCATTCATGGAGTCGCCCTCAACCAAATTGGTGATTTCTTTCCTTATCTCTTCTCTTCACTTACATATCTTTATGCTCATATTCTTCCAATCTTACCATATTTTCTTTATGCTTTGAAATGGTATGATCCACCTTAACAAGGGGAGATGAAGGAAGGTCTAGCCAAAGACATTAAAGAAAGGCGCTGCTTGGGAGGCAACCCAAGAATTTACTAACATTTTAATTTTCTTTTTAGTTTTGTTTTTCTTTTTCTAAGTAGGATTTCAAATTAAGGGAACAAAGGCAAACAAATGGAGCTTACGTTTTGGAGATTGCAAGAAGAGATCGGATGGAACTTATGCTTGAAAATGGAGAAGCTTTCTTAAACTCACCTCCATTTACTTTTTCTTCTTTTGATTTGATTTGATTGATTATTGCTTTGATTGATTGCCTATTCCTTGATTTGAATTAGTTGTACTTTATTTGTTATTTTCTATGCTTTGATTTGGATCTTAATAGTGACTCATATGCTATGATTGCCATGATTAATTCTTTGAATTGCTTAAATTACTTGATTGGATGCATACTTTCTCTGTGAGTCAAGTATTTCATTAGCACATCTATTTAGTCATCACACTTATGAGGGACACAACACACATGAGCATTCACATGATTTTTCCAAAAAAATCAAGTCAAAATTTTGATTTTTTGTTAAAATTCATACATTGTGGACAATGTGTATTTTAAGTGTGGGGGAGAGAGTCTAATAGAGAATCTACATGCATTCATTGATCATAATCTTAATTAATGCCATAATTTTTCGAAAATTTTGAAATTTTTGCATATGTTGAGTGATTGATTTGATTATGAATGATAATGCTTAGAATTTTTAAGAATGCTTTATTTGTTCGATTGATTTTTAGCATGATATCTTATTTCTTAGAATTAGGTGTAATTAGAGTCTGTGATAAAAGCTTATTGTTTATTGCTTCTATGATTATCTATTTCTAGAACTTGTGTTTAATTTTTATTGAAATTACAATTATGAAAGTATGTTATGGATATGTCAAGAACAAGTGTGGGGGACTATATATATAAAAGGGTAGTTAAAAAAAATTATTTTCATAAAAGAAGTGTTTTCATGCAAAAGGAGAAGAGGTATTTCTGCTTAAAAAAAATCAATCCATTGTTGTCACTCTTTTCTTAAACAAAAGGAGTTAGTAACCCTTGGAAAGAAGATAAGAGGCATGGAATTACAGAAATATTGTCCCTCTAAAATATAAAAGAAGGAGTCCTTCTAAAGTGCTAGTAGCCTCAAAAAATGGGAGTTAGTAACCCCAAATTATGAACACTTTGAGGTTAGTAACCTCAATTTTCAAAAAAAATAATAATTACCCTTTCAAAATCTATTATAACCCACGAAAACCCTTAATTTGTATCCATGATATGCATTCCTTTGAGTAATGGAGATTAAGATGAAAACATGAGCTTGTGGAAAGAAGTAGTTATAGGATGTAGTGAATGATAAGTGATTAGAACTACTTTAATTATGATTACTTAAGAATAAAGATGCTTGCTATTTCTTGATCTTTTAAATTGAGTACTCTTATTATTTTTTTGTTATTCTGATTTCATGATTGTATTAATCCTTGATATGTGTATGCATTAAAAATTGATTTTTCGAAAAGATCAAACATAGATTTGTATAAAATTTGTTTTTATTTTTCATACTAACCCATGAGTCTATCGAGTCTAGTTTTAAACATGTTTGTGGGTATCGTCCTAGTTAAGTAAACCCTCAGGAGACTATAACTCCTCCAGTGTAGACATACATTGGTTTAAATGGCTTGCGTCACGTGCTAAGTGCCGCCGTATACCTACGAAAGTGGAATCTTTTTTTGCATTAGTTTAGTTAGTTTTAGTTTTTGTTTTCTTAGTTTTTATCTATTAGTTTACTAGGGACTAGCAAAGTTCAAGTGTGGGGGAAATTATGATCCACCTAAAAAAGACCCTATTTTATGATAATTTCCCTATGCTTTTTGGTATTTATATGTGTATTTTAACCCTATTTTATAAGTATTTGTGTTTTTAGGTCTTGAAGACAAGAAAAGTGGAAACTTGTAGTTTTTCACTCTTTTTGGAGCTATTTTGATGACTTTTTACTCAAATATGGACTTAGCAATTTGGAGTAAAGATTTGGAGATTCGAAGTTCATGTTTGAAGACTTATTGAAGATAATTTGAAGAATTGAAGACTATTGAAGAATTATTTCAAGAGGCAAGAATTAAGGATTGAGCTTAAATCGCGGAGGATTGAAAACAAGCCATGAAGAAGCCCGGAAGCTAAGGAATTTTGGATATTTTATATGGGATAATACTCAGCCCATAATTGGAAGTAAAAACACAATTTGTGCCGCCTATATCCAAGGAAATATTCAATTCCCGCTACTAGTCCTAACATGATTAGGATTCAGCACAGTCTCAGTAAAAACGCCATAACTTTCTGCTCAGACCTCTGTTTTTGGCCCGTGAGTCGGCGTTGGAAAGATAACTCCGAGATCTACAACTTTCCTTCGAAGTCCAAGACTCCGTTCTGCCATCTTCAAGCCCAAAAACGCCGTCGAAGTTCCTGCACGAATCCAGAATTTTTCAGGATCCTATTTTGACTAGGATTTTGGTTCTAGGAAGACTTTTAAGCCAAATTGGAGACCAAGTCAACCTCTAAACCGTCCTAAACTCCTATCCTACTTAGAATTGGAGTTCCTAGGGTTATTTTCACTATAAATAGTCACCCTATGTAACACAAATCACACACACAATATCTAGATAATTTTCTCTTCTTCTTTTTCTCTCCTAGTTCTAGTTTTTCTTCTAGTGTTAGGGCTAGGGTGCCGCACCCTCTGTTTGCATAGAGAGGGACGGCAACCCTAGGTTATTCAAAAGGAGGATTTCCCCTTCAAGTCCTGTAAGTTTTCTTCTTATTCTTTGGATGCTCACTCAACTCATGAGTGAGTAATCCTTTTCTTTTCTCCAATGTAGAATTTAATTGATCTCTTGACTTATATTATGCTGAGATTTTGTGCTTATATATGAAAATTGTTAGGGCATTTCTTAGATCTCTGTTTTAATTCTATGTTGCTTGTTTTGATGGATTGGGTCGACACTATCTTGATAAATTGAGTTAACATTAGCTAGATTAAGTTGAGGATTGACATTCAGGCTTAGTTATTTGTAGCATTTGGTTGAGGGCGAAAGCTCCTTCCAAGGGAGATAAGAATCAATGGTGAGAAATTGGTTTTTGTGCTTGTATAAATTACTAGTTTTTTAATGCTTTGTTTCTTGGTGAATCTTTAAGTCTTGACGGGTAATTGATTTGTTATGAAATAAAAGGGGTAATTTAAGTCTTGACGGGTAATCTTATCTAATTAAGGTACTTTAGGATTTAATTCCAACAAGCTATTCTTTGTTTTCATAATTATTAGATATCAATGATCCATGTTATAGTTGTCAAGAGGGATATTAATTCTATGTTGGAGGGTTTTATTAATTATTCTCTAGTTTATTCACTGTTTTTTTATTAACTGTTTTCTTTAATTTTCTTGATTGCTTTCTTAGTTAATTTTAATTGTTAATTTGATTAGATTTAATTTCACTATAAAAATTCTCTTTATTTTATTTGACTGATTTAAGAAAAAGAATAATAACCTATCACTCTGTGGGTTCAACCCCTACTTGCCCTAACTATTCTTAGTTAGTAATTGTTGGGATTATTATTTTTATGATTGCTGACGAGAAATCAGCTTTTAATCGGACCGACCGGTCAAACCGATCAAACCACGAAACGACACCTTCGTTGGTTCGAGGGTAGGTCCGGTTTTTCGCAACATTGCTTTTAAATGATTTGATTTTTTTTTTTTGAGGGAAAAGCATAGAATTTCATATATCATGGCAAAACATTACAATCAAACTTAAGTGCATCCATGGCCGAAGCTGGCACTTCCTCCATCCATATCATATTTACAGGAAGGGAGGAACCATGCTTGGCAAAGGAGTTTGCTACTGTGTTACCATCTCTTTTAACATGTGCAAAAATACACGAGCGAAATAAAGAACAGTAAGATTGTATTTCTTCAATATAAGGCCCGATTGGAGACAAGTCCGGGGAGGAAGAATTTAACTTGCGGATGATTGTTAAGGCATCACCTTCCAGTGCTACATCCTGGAACCCCATATCTTTCGCCCATGATATTGCCTTCAAAGCCTCCAATGCCTCAACAGCAAAAATATCCCGAACCATCAATAGAGGACCAGCTATTGCACCAAGAACCTTACCCTCTGAGTCACGAGCTACTGCACCGAAACCACCAAGGCGAGATGAAGCTTGAAAACCTCCATCAAAATTTATCTTGTAGATACCCCTTGCTGGAGCTTTCCACCTAACCTGTTCCACAATTACAGAGCGGGTGGTTACAGCTTGCTGACATCTTTGGAACTCCAGCAAATAGGATCTTATAAACTCCACTACTTCACTCGGATTCCTTCGATGGCCATCATGCAGTTCAAGATTCCTATCATTCCAAATTGTCCATGCTGTAGTAATGGAGATATCCCACCAATTTAAATCACCAAAAAACCCTCCATCCACTGCAGACTCTGTTCCTCTATCATCACTCGAATATTTTTCCTTCACCATACTCCATATGGCCTTCGCATAATCACACTCTTGAATGGCATGGGGCACGGATTCAACATCATTTTTACACCGGAAACACATGGTATTTAAATCTATTCCTCTCAAAGCAAGATTATCAAAAGTAGGAAGAATTTCATGGAAAACTCGCCAGCCAAAAATTTTCACTTTTGGTGGAACGTTTGCAGACCAAATTGGCCTCAACACCTCCTTCTCAAAAGCAATCACATCAGGCCCTCGATCTTCATCTTCAACCAAGCTGCAAAGTGTTTTGTATCCGCTCCTAACAGTGTAAAAACCCCTATTATCATTATGCCAGACCAAACGATCACGAGTATTAGCTCTACCAAGTACCGTCTGCCTCACTGCAATTGCCTCTTCTTCAGAAAAAATTTCCTCAATGAGAGGAATGTTCCACCCACCACTAACATCATTTATCAAATCAGCCACCACACTGTCTTCATCAATTTTCCCAATTGCCGATTTTGGAATGAATCCTGCAATGGAAGGAACCCAAGGGTCTTTTAAAATGTGAATATCCGACCCTCGCCCAACTCTCCAACGAACTACCCTCTCCAAAAGTGCTTGGGAGCTCCATATGCTTCGCCATGTAAAAGATGGATTCCATCCCAATTTGGCCTCTAAAAAGTGTGATCGAGGAAAATACCATGCTTTAAGAACCCTGTAAGCCAAGCTAGTTTGTTCCGTTAGAAGCCTCCACCCTTGTTTAGCCAGTAAAGCCATATTAAATTTTTCCATATCTCTAAACCCCAAACCACCATGAACTTTACTACGACATAATTTATTCCAGCTAAGCCAATACATAGGCCTCTTCTCACCATGTTGTTTCCACCAAAAACGAGCAATCATACTATTTATGTCTTTGCATAGAGATTTGGGTAATGCAAAGACATTCATAGTGTAAGTGGGGATGGCTTGCAAAACACTTTTGATCATCACTTCCCGACCTCCTTGTGACAGCATGCGAACATTCCAACTCTGAATTTTCTTCCAAATTCGGTCTTTTAGCTCTCCAAAAGCATGTCTCATGTTCCTTCCAACCATGGTTGGAAGTCCTAAGTAACGCTCAATACTATCCTGCTCCTTGACACCGAAAAAATTAATCAAAGCAGCTTTACAGTCATCATCAACATTACTACCGAAACTAATTGCTGATTTGTCAAAATTAATCTTTTGTCCCGAACATTCTTCATATCTCGTTAGAATATCCCTCACCCTTTTGCTGTCTGCCATAGAAGCTTTGCCAAATAATAGGCTATCATCAGCAAAGAGAAGGTGATTAACTCGCGGACCATTCCGACTTGCAGCAACACCCCGCAATAAACCATGATTCTGACTATCCATCAACAGAGCAGATAAAGCCTCCGTACAAAAAAGAAATAAATATGGTGAAAGAGGATCACCTTGTCGCAACCCTCGACTTGGCACAAAACTCTCCGTAATCTTGCCACTAACAACAACAGAAAAAGAAACAGAACGAACACACGACATAATGAGATCCACCCATTTGCCCGCAAACCCCATTTGTCTCATCACTGCCTCCAAAAAATCCCATTTGACCCGATCATAGGCTTTGCTCATATCTAGCTTCAGTGCAAAATATCCTTGCTTTCCTTTTTGGTTATGCAGAAGCGTATGAAGCAATTCATAAGCAACCAAAATATTATCAGTAATGAGTCTGCCTGGTACAAAGGCACTCTGATTTTCACTAATGCAGTTTGGAAGATAAACTTTTAACCTGTTCACCAAAACTTTGGAAATAATTTTATAAATCACATTACACAAGCTAATGGGTCGAAATTGAGTCATATTTTTTGGTTCTTTAACTTTGGGAATAAGAGCAATATGAGTACTATTGATCTCATGTAAAGAAGAAAAACCACGAAAAAAATTTAAACAATAATCAACAACATTTCTACCTAACAAAGACCAGTGTTTTTGAAAGAAAAAAGCAGGCATACCATCAGGACCTGGTGCCTTGGTGGGGTGCATTTGTTTGATAGCGGTATGAATCTCCTCGGCCGTAACATCTGAAAGGAAAAAGTTATTCATCTCTGTTGTGACACGAGGTTTAATTTTCGCAAGAACATCATCAAAGTGCTTGGGTTCAGTAGAATTAAAGAGTTTCTGAAAATAAGAAGTAGCAATCTGTTGAATATCATCAGGATCTGTTACCCACCCTCCATCCTCCCCTTCCATACCAAATATTGCATTTCTTTTCCTCCTCTTATCAGCCTGAGCATGGAAGTATTTAGTATTCCTGTCTCCGTCCCTTAACCAGTTTACCCGTGACCTCTGCATCCAATGAGATTCCTCTTCTTCTAAAAGTTTATTTAAATTTTCTCTAACCTTGTTCTGTGCTTCCTTGTCACTATTAACATCACTCATTAATTCCTTAAGCCTATTTTCCAGCCTCTCAATTTTGCCACGAAACTCCCTGTCCTTTTTTGCAAAATTCCCACGAAGCTCTTCCCTTACTTCCGCAAGCCGTATAGGCAAATTTGAGCTCGTATTGGATGTCCAAGCAGAAAGTAAACACTCTTCAAACTTCGCTTCTTTACACCAAGCAGTTTCAAAGTATTTCCTCCCCATCCGTCGCTTCCGCTTCTTTTTAGATGACGCTGTTTGCACCGTATTTAGCAATATCGGATCATGATCCGAAACACTAGAGACCAAATGAACTAGACTAGCAAAAGGGAAACGTACCCTCCAAGCCTCCGATACTACACATCAATCAAGCCTCTCCAAAACGCCATTCCATCTCCATGTAAATGGAGTCCCACGGTATCCCAAATCATTTAAAGAGACATCATCCAGAGCATTACGAAAATCCTCCATTTGTGAAGTCGGCCTCATTCTTCCACCAAATGTTTCCCAACCCCAAAGAATTTCGTTAAAATCCCCAATACATGCCCAATCATGAAGATGATACTCCGCAAGCTTTCTCAATAAAGCCCAAAATCTACCCCTTTTCTCCGTAACAGGTTCTCCATAAACACCAGTTAATCTCCAACGATCCATACCATTCTTCTCATCCACTAACATGTCAATATGATTCTTGGAGTAGCTAAGCAATTCCAAATCCACACTATCCATCCAAAACATTGCTAGCCCCCCACTCCTTCCTTCCGAAGAAACACCAAAACAAAAATGAAAACCACAACTACTCCTAATACGATCTAATTTATTATAATGCAGCTTTGTTTCTGAAAGAAAAATTACATCAGGAGCTTCTTTCCGAATAAGCTCTTTAAGAGCACGAACTGCACGTGGGTTCCCAAGCCTACGGCAGTTCCAAGACAGGCAAATCATGGCTCTTGGCGGAGGCTAACCAGCCTCCGCCATTAGATCATCAAAAGCAATAGATGTATTCACTCTTTTCAATTTCTTCTCATCACCATCCATTGTAACCATCTCCAAACTCTCTATTACGGCCTGACTCAATCTTTTCCCCAGAGATACCGCTTTAGTCGAGGAAGCACCAGCTTTTTTATCAAGCTTGCGGGGAATGATTTTCTTCCGTTTGGAAACAGAAGCTCTCGAAGCAGAAGAAACCTCTCCATCCGAATCCTGCTTCCTAGCTTGAAAATTAAATCCTTCCTCACTAACAGGAAGACTCCCCTGGCCCAGCACTTTTGATCCCTTAGACAGCCCATTATCCCCCTCACAGCCCATAACGTCATTAAATCCATCATTGAGGTGGGCCTATCCAGCAATCAATTGTTTAGTAAGCCCGCCATCCCCTGTTTTACTTACAAGCACCATATCTTCTTTATTTAAAGAAAGAAAATTTGCCCCAATTTTCCCCCGTGAAATATTCTCCCTCTCATTACTTAATCTTTGACTTTGCTGAAAACGCATTCTTTCCCTCTCCAAAATACCAGCAAGATTATCGCCCACTAAATCCGCCTGCAAATCTTTTTGCTTAAAATTTGATCGCGCAATTACAGCTTCTCCCTCCGGAATCCGATCCCCACCGACCACCGTAAGTTGATTTCCTCCACCCTTCTCCGCCTTGTCTCCCAGAAACAAACCACGGCGCACCCCTTTACCAACCACAGCACCGCCACGATTCTCACTTAATCCCTTTTGATTCCCAAATTGCCGAAAGGCAGCACTGCCCACAGTTTCTGGTTTCCGCTTCAAAGGCGAAGTCTTCAACCAAGGTCCATATGGAAATTCACCACTTTGAATAACCGCCGGTGCCGTTTCATCCTCACACTCTAGCTCATCATGACCAAACAGGCCACAAACCCGGCAAAACAGAGGAGGTCTTTCATAACTGAGACGCCCCTTAACTATTCCATTACTGCCTCGAATGGGAATAACTCGCTTCAATGGTTTCAGGACATCAATGGCCACCAGAACCCTTAGAAAAGTAGCCCAGCCTCCCACCTCAAGGGTCTCATCTACAGCAACTAAATCACCTATTTTCTCACCAATCCTTTTAGCCATTGCAGCAGATCTCTTACCCACAGGTAGATCATATATGCGCACCCAAAACAAACTTTTGAAAAAGGAATATTGTTCTGGTAGTAATTCTCCATTATAATCAGCAAACAGCAACAAATAATTGTCAAAAGACCAGGGGCTACCATCAATTACCCTATTCCGATCAAGATCTGAATAAAATTTGAAAAGAAAAAGGTTGTCTTCTAGTGCAAAAATATCCACCCCTTTCACCAGCTTCCAAATGTTCTTCATAGTAGTTATCAACGCTTGTTTGTTGAAAGGTTTGTTTGTGAGCAGTTTTCCTACTAGCTAGGGCTTATCTCCCCCATCGCCATTTTCCGATTCAGGGATATCCTCAATAACATCCTCTTCCTCCTCCTCTGTTAGTCTCAAACTATTCCATTGATCAACCAACTCGTCCTCCATCACTCAACCCCAATGAAAGCTAGACCAGATACACACAAACTAACACAGAAACTCTATAACTCAATACTAGAAACCAAGCACTCAACGATAAACTCGAAAAAACTCAACTCGATAACAGGACTCAAAACTCCTCCTTCAGAGAAAAAGTCCGAAGGAGACTAAATGATTTGATTTTGGAGATGTGATGGTTTGGGCTGTATATGAAAAGAAATACTATGTAAGTCTATAATTTATATGAAAACTGACATGGGCTATTTTGAGACCCAAAACCCATTTTGGATCGTTGGGTGAGGCTTATCTATCAATAGCTTTGCCAACTTCGGCAAAAAATAATCGTGACTAATTGTCTTAGCCCTCAACCATGCATGATCTTGATGGATGTATGTTTGTGTCACTTTGTTGAGGTCATGGCCTTATGGAATCAAGGGCTACGAGCAGCATCAGCAGCAATACTTTGAAAGAAAAGAAAATAGTCAATAACCTAAAACCAAAATCAAATAAGGTGTTCCAAAATACGTCTCTTTTTTCTTTTGGTATGGGCTATTTTTAAGACCCGAAAGGTCCAATCCCATTTGGATTGTTGTATGAGGCTATCTATATATCTGTACTAGTAATTGGCCCACGCGATGCCACAGGTTCGTTAGGGAGATGCTTAAAAAATTTCGATGCCAGTTGGAGAAGAAGAACATGTTTCTGTGCAAAATAATAACATACATAGCATTGATTAATATATATATTCATGCAAGTAGCAAACGGCTATTGTTGATAAAGTGTTAAGTGCAGACATCATAGAAGTCTATATATCATGGTACAAAATGAGTTAGATTTGTCCTTTTTTGTTGCATATAGTATTACATATCTGGCAGCAATTATCTATATACTGTAGTAGACTTCTCAGGCTGGCAGAATTAACAAAAAAAAGGAGGAGAAAAAAGGATTTATATATAATACACCGTCAATAGAGTTTAGCGGACTACACATTTGGGGGTTATGGGTTGACATGTGTTTTTTAAGTAATAGTTTTAAATTTTAAAAACAAAACTAATTTTGAAAATGGGTATGTGTAAACTCTTCAACCCGCTTGTGGAGTTCAAAATTTATATGGTCAATGTATCAAATAATTATAAAAAAAAAAAAAAAAAAACCCCGAAACAAACATTTTATTATGTTGAAAATAGGAACCAAGAGTAAAAAAAAAGAAAGAAAAAGAAACCAACCTGGCCCAAAGCACTCTTGAACCTGACCCAACCCTCTTGCCACCATCCTTGGCCCAACCAAAGAAGCCCATGGTCCCAAAAGAAAAAAGAGTGAACAGTTAAAAGATCATTAGGGACAAATATATTTTTTTTGGTTAAAACCGAAAGTATTTAGGGACAAATATTTTTATGTTTTTTTTTGGCACCAAATATGTTTAGATGTTTAGATAGTAGTATATATAGTATATAATATAGTCCCTTAACCTTTATTCAACATTTGACTTGATAAACAAGCAGTTTTTTAATTTTTTTTGTTCCTTAAAAATGTTTATGTATCCTTCCTTAAATATCTGGACTCCAATTCCTTTTTGTTGGAAATAATATAGATCAAATTGGCCTAAAATTTAGTTTATTAATTAGTGTATGATGATTATAATCAAGGAATACGTTTGAATTTCCCTAAGAACAAAAAAAATATGATCAAATAGTTTCTCTATCGGCAAGGAGTAAACATTAGGTTTATATAAATTAATGAATAACCTAAGTACAAGAAGCTGGAATAGCTCAGTTGGTTAGAGCGTGTGGCTGTTAACCACAAGGTCGGAGGTTCAAGCCCTCCTTCTAGCGGTTAATTTTTTTATTTTTCTCTTAAAGAACCTCAAAAGTAAAAAAAAAAAAAAAAAAAAAACATAATAATATACAAGCAAGGCTTTGGAATCAAGAATTTAATGAAAAAGGTCTAATTAAGAGTGCGGAAGTTTTGGTAAAAGTCTCCATAACAAAGATATGGATATATCCTTGAGAAAATGCCAGCTTTCACCAACTTAATTGCCAGTCCAGATAAGAATGGCAGTAAATTAAAGGCAACTCAAAGTCATGGTCACTGTCACTCACTTGTACATCTTCAACATGGCCTACCGCTGCAATTTTTCCTGCACCTTTAGACCCTTCAGAGATTACTATGGTACTACAACCTTTTTCATTAAATAAGTATCAAACATTATATAGTTTCCTCTAACAAACTTTTTCAAATGTGTCAACCAATACTGAAAAAAATAAATTGTAATTCGTTAAAGTCCTTTTCAATAATTTTATGTACACGAATTGCCAATTCATGATATTGTCCTTAACAAACAAAAACAACGAGAGAATATTTATCCATTTACAGTTTCTTTTATACCAAGAGAAGCAAAAGGGGTAGCTATAGCAATTTAAATGAATTTCTTTTATTTGCTCAAAAGAAATTCATGGAATATTTCTAGTTAATTCCATATGTACACAAAATATTGGGAGGAATATATATTTTAAGCTTTTGAAGATTGGCCATATCTATGTATTTTGCAAATTTCAAGGCCCTTGTTATTTGTCAGCTTATCGGAATAATTGTACAATATACGTATGCATATGTAATATCGTTCTCAATTGTCAATTCTTCAATAATAACCTGTAGCTGATGAGAAGAAAAATCTTGTAATCGTTCACTACAAGGATGAATTTTTACTGACACGACATCAATATTTCTGTATTTTATTCAATCTTCATGCATATATATATATATATATATTTTGCACATTTTTATGTAATTAGACCTAAAATGCAGCGGTCCTTCCAGCAAGTAATGAATTATACAAATACATACATATATTAGATTGCCACGTTAACCCAACTAATCCAGAGTCGATCTGCGCTTTGGATCTCAATTAGAAAAATTTTTCCAATATACAGAATTTTTTCAATTGGAAAAATTCTGTATATATGAATGAATGATTAAATGATATACTATATATAAAAAGTTGGCGGTGGTTTAAAGTGTGCGGCTACCAGTAGCAGCCGTAAACTAGCGGGCAGCAGTAGGCACTTCACCAAGTTGTTTTTTCTTTTGGCCGGAACTGCACCAAGTTGTTTGATTTGGTTATTACTGTAATACTTTCTGTTTTGTCTTTAATTTATCAATTTCCACAGTTATTATATAGGCCTGATTGAGTACAGTGAAACAAAGGGCCTACCATTTATTAGTACACTAAATAATAATGAGACACCCATCCCTACAATATTATCCTTAATCCCAGAAAAAAGAAGAGAAAATTGGTGAAAACGATGGAAAAGGGAAGGAGGCCAGTGCCTCTTGTTATTGTATAATTATCACACAAGTGATCGAAGCAGCCCAGCAGCTGCCAAAATCCCAACAAGCAATCAAAACCCTCTTTCTTTGTCTTTTGTGAATTTCAGAATTTTTATATATAACCGGCCGCTTCAAAAAGAACTTTATTTATAATAAGTAAAGATATATATATCTAAATATGAACGGAGACAGAAAGATGCTCTCTCACTCTCATACTCAAACAAAACACTCTTCGCCACAAGCTCTCGCGGCTCCCACGAAATATTTTTCTAAAAGAGACAAAAGCAAAAGCTCTTACTTCATCTCCACACAATCTCTTCCCATTTTTAAAATATCATTTCCCATAACATGATACAAAATGCTTTTACCCTTTCAACACTATGACTACATTTTAACTAAATCTATATAATGGAATCAATAGAGCAACACAACAGTGAAAATTTACTGTCTTGAACCTCGAAGAAATAAAAAAAGAAAAATAACTAATAAAAGAACACGGGATTTACGTGATTCGGCTTAAAAGTCTATATCCATGGACAGAGGCGATAAGAACGATTCCACTATATTAAGAGCGATTACAAGTAATTTGTTAACCAACTAACCCAACAAGAGAAAGAACCGAAAGCTAAAACAAAAAGCCAAAGTTAAGCTTTCTTTCCCACACAAAGTCGACGGCGCAAATCAAGAATTGCTAAAACAATTCACGCCAAAACCCAATTCTACCTATTGCACTAATTCCAATATATATATATATATATATATATATATATATGACATTCTTTTACCAAAATAGCCATCAAGTTACAAATAATAAAAACATGTCATTAAGGGCAATGAAGTAAATTACCAAGTCACCCTAAAACGCTCCACCTTGGCTTGAAATTTCTTCAAGTCAATTAACAACACAGTAATCTTCTCGAAACTAGATCACCTTTGCCAAGCATGCCCCTCAGGGCCATCAACAACTGCGAATGCCAACCAAGTCCAAGCAATGTTTGAACTTGTGAGTAGGGATAGGCTTCGTCAACATGTCTGTTGGATTATCTTCAGTAGCAAACTTACTAATCATAACATCACCATGCAACACATGATCACGAACAAAATGATACCTGACTTCAATGTGTTTGGTTCGTTCATGAAACATTTGATTTTTAGTCAAATGTATGGCACTCTGGCTATCACAAAACACAACTGTAGAATTCTGCTGCATACCCAGATTGCTAACTAGACCTTTCAACCACAACGCTTCCTTAACAGCTTCCGTTGTAGCCATGTATTCCGCCTCAGTTGTAGATAAGGCAACAGTAGACTGTAATACAGCCTTCCAACTAATGGCACTTCCAGCATGCGCGAAAACATAACCTGTCAGAGATCTTCTCTTATCCAAATCCCCAGCATAATCAGAATCCACAAAACCAATGACACTGTTTGAACAGTTATTCTGATCATAAACTAAACACAAATCCGCAGTACCTCTCAAATACTTGAGAATCCACTTCACTGCCTGCCAATGTTCCTTACCATGACAAGACATATACCTGCTCACAACACTGATAGCATGTGAAATATCTGGACGAGTGCAAACCATAGCATACATCACACTCCCAACTGCACTCGAATATGGAATACAACTCATTTGTTGCTTTTCATCATCAGTTTGTGGTGACAACTGTGCCGAAAGTCTAAAGTGAGCTGCTAAAGGGGTACTCACAGGTTTTGCATCAACCATACAAAAGCGTTCAAAAACCCTTTCTATGTAGTTCTTTTGAGATAAGCGAAGCTTACCAGCTTTCCGGTCTCTGTGAATCTCCATCTTCAAAATCTTCTTAGCTGCTCCCAAATCCTTCATCTCAAAATCACTATTTAACTGAGATTTCAACTTGTTGATTCCTGACATATCTTTTGTAGCAATTAACATGTCATCAACATAAAACAACAAATAAATGAATGAACCATCTGGAAGCTTCCTATGATAAACACAAGCATCATAATTACAACGAGTATAACCATGATCAATCATAAAACTGTCAAATCGTTTATACCATTGCTTGGGAGATTGTTTCAATCCGTATAAGGTGATGAACTAATTCTGCAAGTGCACAGAGTCAGTTGAAGTAATAATCCTAGAATGAACCAGGTGTTGAATCCACAGAGAACAAATAATCCCTATTTTAATTAATTCTATCAAGGAAAAAAATTATGAGGAAATATTAAGGCAATTAAAACTAAAAACAATTAAATTGTAAAAGCAGAGAATAAAATAAGTGGTAAGATAATAATTGGAAAGCTTAGAGTTTCAGGTTTCACCTAATTAGGAAATTACTACCTAATCTATGAATTGAATTGATGTCAAATTAGAATAGAATTACGCTTAATTACCTATGTCCTTCGTCGAGACTACACAGGAATACCTAACTAATTAGATTCACTATTCGTCGATGAAAACCTAATTAATTAGACTCATTAAGAACAAGTAATTAATCACCTATCAAATTAGCCTAAGATTATGCTTCTCCTGTCTAATTTGTCTATTTTCCTAGTGCACAGAGTATGCTTCTCCTGTCAGTTCATCACACAATCTCTAAAACAATATATATGGTTATCAAACATATAAATCTTATGAAGAACAAAGAAAATAGATCTAACCTTGAAGAAAATCAATTCAAAACATAAATTAAACAATAATCCCCAATTGGCTACGCCTAAAACCCTAATTGGGGATTTAGCTACTCATGCTAATAAAATCAAAATAAGAAATATTATTAAGAAGAAGAGAATTCAAGAACATGAGTAAGAAGAAAAACCCCTTGAAGAAATCTTGAAGAAAGCCTCTCAAAAATCCTAGGTAGAATAATTGATAGCTAATAAAATACAAGAGCTTTCCCTTTTATAGGGATACAATTTACAATTAATTAATAAATTCTAAAGGGACTAGGAATAAAAGAAATCTTACTTTTATTGGCCCAAAATTCGTAAAAAATTATTATTGGTTGAGAATGGGTGAAAACACATCAATATTAGGAGAAAATCTAGTCAAAATCGGGTCCAGTCGACTAGCCCGCGCGCGGTTAGTGCCAGGCTAATCTCTGCGTCCAAAAAACAAGCTTGCCCGCGCGCGGGTTACTCCAGGCCGTTTTTTGCTTCTGAAACTTTGGATACTCGCGCGCGGCCAAAGGCTGACCCGCGCGCGGGTTATGCCAAGCTCTCTTCTCTCGCACCATTTAAATCTCTTGGTTGAAATTCCTCCTTGGTACTTCCAACTCCTATTTTCCTTCAATTTGGTCCCTTTTCTTCATTAAATCTCCATTTAGGCTTAAAGAGAAAATCAAAGGAAATTAAGTAGAAAATAAATAAAATAACTAACAAAAGCACCAAGAATAACACCAATAATTATGTGAAAATATGGACTTATCAAATTCCCCCATACTAAGTTCTTGCTAGTCCCTTAGCAAGCTAAACTAAACTAAACTTAAAACATGGTATTGATTCCACTTTCGTAGGTGTACGACGGCATTTAGCATGTGACGCAAGCCTTTAAACCCCTATTTGAACATAGTGGAGGAGTTATAGTCTACTGAGGGTTTATTGATACCCACAAACAATGCAACAATGAAAGTTAGTTCTAAAGCTATTTAAAAACAATTTTCAAAAATTTATAAAAGTAAAGTAGGCTACAAATTCAAAGGGTTGGATACTTCTCAGAACAAGTCAATATCTAACATTAGTAGAGCGCAAATGGTTAGTTCATCATCCAAATCATCTGCCTCAAAAGAGCAAGAAGAAAAGAATTTTAAGAGCTACTTACCATAGGCTTGTATCTCACCTACATCTCCACTACAACCATATCAAACCACAAACCATATATATATGCATGTGTATGAGTCGAAAGGTCTTTATAAGTGTTGTAATGGGGCCAAGGGACAGTGAGTTAAGGAAGAAAGGATAAGGAAAATCAAAGTATTCAAGAAATTTAGTAGAGCATAACTATTCCATCAAATAATCAAGAGCTTATTTAATCTTATGATAGCTCTTCCTTCATCATAACACCACTAATTCTACAAAATTTCCTATCTTCCATAAATAACTAGTGCCAATTTCTTTTGGAGTGTTCCATTTTTCACCTTTTTTTTCCTTTCTTTTTTCAGAGGGACAATGTCTTAGACATTTCTTCTCCCCCTTTTTTCTTGGACACAACTCACTTACAACAATTATTCAGGCACTTCTATCCACCATGTCATTTTCACATTTCACTAATTTCCACCACACTTATCTTGATCTCAATCTTTTTTCATCAACAATAAAAAGATCATTAAACACTAAGAATCGAAATCAACAATAAGGCTCAAGAATTTTAGCCTTCCACCATCCATTAGAACTTAAAAGACAACAAATTATGCTCTTACTAATTCATGAATAAGGGTAAAATTTGTTTTTCGGACTCAAGGTTCTTTGGGATAATGTGGTTAATCAAAGAAAAAGGCTAAATATATTCAATAAAGGCAAAAGAAAAGGGCTACTAGTGACAATGTAGAAAGGGTAGGCATCCTAAAGTACTAATGGTCCAAACAAACGCCTTAGTCATCCCCATACACAATACACATATATTTCAAACCAATCATGCCACAAACCAATTAGTCTCAAAGAGGTTCGACACAAGTTCTAGAAGTAGCAAAGACTTAGTTTTATACCCAATTGACAAGCATCATCTTCATTTGATAAACTTTGGTAACCATATGCAAAATTGAATAGAGCATTGACACTATTGATGATATCCAACTCTTCAATTTAAGCAAAAAAAAAAAAAAAACTAAAACAAAAATTGAAAATCTTGAATATGGACTCCTAACAAATGCCTTAATGCAATATACACATGCAGAAATAACAGATATACAATGGAAGAAAATTAATATGCGAAAACTAATGATAACATGCCAAAACTAAACAAAAATTAAATTCTATCCCCCTCACACTTAATCCAAACATTGTCCTCAATGAACATTATAGAAAAGAAGGACAAATAGATGAAAAGAACACTCCCTTGTTAAATACGAGGATCAAAATTCCTATGTAGCGAACCAAGTTTACATCAGTAAAAGTGCAGAAAATTAGTTACAAGGAATGGAAAAACATAAAAAACAAAGAGAGTGAAGAGTTAAGCAAATACATGCCAAAAGGTTAGGAGCCGACAAATAAAAACTAACTAAGGATAAAGAAAATAAGAAAGGAAAAGAAAATGCAAACTAAAGTGATCAGGTCATGGTGCGGATGGTGGAGGCTGAATGTGGAGGTGCGCCATAATCAAGTCCAGAGATGCCCGAATGTCAGCCTGTCTAGCGAGCAAAGTTGCCTGAGTGGCCTCGATATTAGCGAGACGAGTGTCAGTGTCTGAAGAATCCAAAGGAGTTGCAGATGAAGATTCAGGCTTATCATTACTAGGCTTGCGAGATGACGGATGTAATGGCACAAGCTCATCAACATAACCATGTTGGCGCTCATTAGTCCATACTCCCTCTTTTTGAACAAAGCCAAAATTCTTCATCTTGTCCTTGTTGAGCTTAACTGGAGCTGTTACGGAATCAACACGAGCAAGACCAACTTGACGTCTCTTCAATATATCTGAGATGAGGCAAGGAAAGATAAAGTGTGATTTGGACTTAGCAACTTCCCATATCTCATGTATGATCGTCTTGGCCAAGTTAATTCCAGGGACATGCTTAGGCAATGGATTTGTTGTCATCATCTGCAAAGTAAAGATGTCCGTCAAACGGAGCTCATTAGTGCTGGTACTATGAGTAGGAATCATGTTGGTTCGAAGTAGCCAAGCAATGAGCCGAAACCGGATGCTACAAAACTTTGCATAGATTGTCCATTGTTTCTTGAGATTTATCGAGTGAGGAATATCCAAGTGCTTGATAGTCGCAGTTTTATTCCAATCCCGGTCCAAAACACAAAAGCTTGTATCTTACATTTTCTCAAAATGGAGCCTACCTCCTTTACTTGGAAACTTATACCATTCATTGAGCTTGGACTCCGTAATCTCAATGGATATACCACGAACATAAGAAGAAAGAGCTATGCAAGTAGTGTGGTCTTTTTCCTCCAGGTTAGCATAAAATTCCTTAACAAGTTCCGGGTAATACTTGTTAGGTAGCTTGAGAATTTCCTCCCAACCAAGATGCTCGAAAGCTTGATGAATATGGAATTGAGCATCAAAGTCTTCCGGCACAGTTTGTTCCTCAAGAAAACCAAGATTCTGAATTGTTTTATACCACTCATGATCCTTCTTATAAAGGAAGCGAGGGTCCGTGGAACGTGTCCTATCATCATCGGGAACCTTGCGTTTCCTTGTCATGATAACACAGAAGCACTAACAACAATTCCACAACCTCCTAGAATCAGTCCTATCAGCTAGTCAAACCAATGAATGCCCAAGCCAAAATTAAGCACAAATGCAGTAGTACCAATTGATCAGAAACAATTACAACTAGTCTAACTGTTGATGACAACAAATTTAACAAGAGAAAAGCCAATCACAACAAAAGAGACCGATAAGAATTCCAAGCTCAAACTACCCATCACATACATCAACTTCAAATTCCAGATTGTTTGACCCAAGCCCTCAATTTTCAGATTGAGCTAAAGAGAAGAGGAATACCCGGATGAAGATTGGGTTTCTGTTTTTGTTGAAGACTAGCAACTAGAGTGGAGGCCGCCACAGTTTGCATGTAATCCAGTCACGGAGATAGGAGACAAGGGATAGGAGAAGCTCCGGTGGTGCGGGTTGTCGATGGAGATGGGAGAAGAGAAGGTTAGGGTAAAGGAAGAGAGGGGAAAGAGAAAGGGGAGATAAGAGGTTATGGTGGAAAGGGTTGAGGATGGTGGAGGAGAGGAGAGGGAGAGTGGTGGTCGACGGTAGTGATGTGGGGAAAAGGAGGGTTGGAGGCGGACAAAGAAAGGGGAGAGAAAGTGATGGCGAGAGATGATGATGACGAGAAGAAGGAGGGACGGGAGGGAAGGGAGAAGAGGCGACGGTGGTGATAGTGGAAAAAAGAGGAGCGGTGGAGAAATAAGGAATGGGAGGTTTGAGGGGTGGAGTGGTAAGGGAGAGAGAGAGAGAGAAGAAAAATGAAATTGGGGATTTTGGGGGTTAGGGTTCGAAGGAGACATAAGTTTTTTTTTTTTAAAAAAAAACTAGGTGGATCTGGCACTAGCCGCGCGTGGCTTGTGCCGGGCGTTTGGTCACCTGGGTTGGGCGCGTAACGCCCGCGCGCGGCTTCCCTCAGGCCCATAGGCGTGCTGCTACCATGGGCGTCCCCTGTGTAGACACCCGATTTTGGCCCGTATACTTTAATTTAGAGTAAATTGCTTCTTAATTTGTATTTAGGGAATACTCTTGTCAATTCTTAATTATCTAGGGCAGTTTGATAGATGTGCGTCTTGCATTAGCCTTTGCACTTCATTTTAGCTTGCATTAGCATCTCATATTTGCATAAGCCAGTTTACATGGTAAAGGTAATTAGACATTTGGTCTTGGGTTAGACTAGAATTAGCCCATTTGCCTGTTTGTATTCTTTGGACTTGCATTTTAGTGTTCTCAACTTGGGCTTTAAAATTGGGTAGTTTGCACTTGGACTTGCTTTTAGGATTAAGAACGACCAATTCTTTACACTTATGCTTACAAGGAAAATATATAATTGCATTTTCGCATTGTGTGCATTGCCATACCATATTACAAATTAGTGTCTAGTTAATAGTTCATAATAATACAGAACAGAAAGAAAAAGGGGCCATGTACATCATTCACAAATTACAAACTAAAGATAAATTCAACTTTTGGCATTCTTACAAAGTGCAAATTCAAAAGGGTCAAGGGTTACAAGGCATCATGTTTACATCCCTTATTAGAACCCCATGATTCATCCCTCCCCTTCCTTTGTTTTCTTCCTCACAAGGTTGAGCTTAGGGCAGTTTTGATAACCTGCAAAAGAGAATTGAACACAGGAGACAAATACAAGTTGTGCCCCCAGGCTTAAGAGGGCAAGATGCCATTAATTGGCAAATGCCCTGGTTCAATGAAAGGGACAGGCAAGATATGGACTGAAATGGCACAAGGACAATGCAGCAACTATGGTCACATATGTTTCAAGACAAGGAAAAGCAGTAGGGCAACAGTAATGCAACAACATGAGATCCATGGTAAGATAGCATAATAAGCAAGACAGTGAATAC
>AWUE01022657.1:0-20978 GCA_001974825.2 Corchorus olitorius | reverse complement strand
AATGGACATGATCTAGATGCCACTGATGTGATGCGATGTGTGTTAGTTTAGTGCATAGGATTGGCTGATGGTGTTGCTTGCAGAGTACTAAACGCTACACCTTTTTGTTAAACACGAATAAAATGCATAATTGACACCAGAATGCAGCTGCGACAAATTAATGATATCTATGTGAAATACTATGTATGCACATGTCTCTGTCCTTATTTTTACCCTATTACTATGTTGGTCACTGTCTTGGCCTTCATTTTGTGTCTTAATTGTTTAGGTTCAATCCTTTTCTATTGAACATTGCTGCTTATTGCTTAGTGCTGCTGAACTCTGTTGAAGATTTGCTGTGTTTTTTTTGAATCACATGCCCTAGAGTGTTCTGTTTCTTGTTGCATTTCCCTTTGGTCCAATTCGAAATATCAGTCATGTGAATCGATCCTTGCTCTGAGATCCAAATGGACCTAAATAAGCTGACCTTTCCCCAGGCTCTTGAATCTCATTGTTGTATGCTTGTTGCCATGAATCCTTGAAGTTGTTGTCTTGTTTTGCTTGCTTTTTCCTTGTTGTATTACCTCTGTTTTGTTTCCTTTTCATGTTTCTTTGTCCTGTATGTTTTCTTTTATTTGTTTCGAGATTGACATGCCACCAATCAATGGTGTTCATGTCTTGAGTCTGGGGAAACATGTTTGTCTCTGCATTCTGTTCCCTCTCCTTTTTGCAGGTCATCGAGATTGCTTTCTTTTGGTATTTGAGAGTTTGAAGAGGGTCATGGAACCAAGAAGAGGGAAAGGGCCAAATAGGGGCACCTGAGCTTTGTTTCTCTTTTTCGACCTTCTTCTTTTTGTTTTTAGATTAGGACAATGAGAATGTAAACTCTTTTCTTTTTTCTTTGCTTTTCATTTTGATTTCGTTTTATTATTACCTATCGTACACTATGTACACTTCTTCCACTTTATTCATTGTTGAATTTTTTGTTCGGATAGAAAAAAAAGTTTGCAACTAATCAACCTTTGACACCCTACCATGGGATATAAGAAAGATGGGCCTCAACCCACCTACCCAGATAAAAGCCCAAACAAAAAGAAACCTAACGGGCCAACACAAAACGAAATGGATTAATCATACAACTTTGATTTTTCTCCTATTTTTGACTTTATGACTATAATCCTGTAACCTATAATTACTGACTAATTTGGCAAAGGTTAAAAAGAACCCATGATTGACCGAGCAGTCTTAACTTGATGTGACATGTTTTGCTAAACAAAAAACTAAAATGGTACATACTATGATACAATCTACCAAGGACTAGAATGAACACGTTGACCAGTAATTTTGACCAAAATGCCCCTGGGGTGAAAAATGACTAAAATGCCCTTGATAATTTCTTAAGGATATTCAAAGATGGATATGTACTTTGATTTTCATCCTTATGCCGAATCCAAAAAGGTACAAATTGCTATCCTTGAGTTTGTTGAGAATGCTTTGAATTGGTATAATCAATTGGTGCAGGCTAGGAGGAGAAATAGGGAGAGACCAATTGATACTTGGGGCGAATTGAAAAGTGCTATGAGGAGAAGATTTGTGCCTAGCTACTACATCAATTCTCTTTATCAAAGATTGCAATCATTGAGACAAGGATCAAAGAGTGTTGATGAGTACTATTCGGAGATGATGTTGTTGATGTCTAGGGCGGAGGTTGAAGAAGTTGCACAAGCAACTATGGCTAGATTCCTTGCGGCTTGAATAGGGAGATTCATGACATTGTGGAGATGCAACAACACTATGCCTTAGAGGAGATGTTGCAACATGCCTTGAAGGCCGAGGGTCATGTTAAGAGGAATAGTATGGCCAAAAGGAGATTCACATCATCAACTAGCTCTTGGAAAACTCCTTACAAGAAAAAAGAGAAAACACCAATCAAGGAGAAGGAGGTAACGCCAAAAGCTTTTGTAAGTCCCAAAACCGATTCTAAATCTTCATCTAGCTCTTCTTCTAAATCTCACATTAAGTGTTTTAATTGTCAAGGGTTTGGTCACTATGCAAAGGATTGTGTCAACAAGAAGGTGTTGTACTTTAATGATCATGGTGAACTTGTGAGTGAAGATGAAGAATTTAATTTAGGTTATAGTGGAGATGGAGATGATGAAAGGGAGAATGTGGCGACAAGTGATGATGATGATGAGTTACCACCACTTAAGAGTTTGGTTGCTAGGAGAGTTTTGAGTGCATATGTTAAAGAAGATGTGCAAAACCAAAGGGAGAACTTGTTTCATACTAGGTGTTATGCGAATGGGAAACCTAGTAGTGTGATTATTGGTGGGAGTTGTACAAACATAGCTAGTGTTTATTTGGTGAAGGATTTGCAATTACCCACTACCAAACATCCAAAACCCTATAGCTTAGGTTGGTTCAATGATAGAGAAGAAATTAGGGTTAACAAACAAGTTTTAGTTTCTCTTTCTTTGGGCAGGTACAAAGAGGATGTTTTGTGTGATGTTTTGCCAATGCAAGCATATCATGTACTACTTGGTCGACCATGGTAATATGACAACAAGGTGAAGCATGATGGTGAGACCAACAAGTACTCTTTTATGTGTGGTAAGCATTCTATTACTTTAGTTCCTTTATCAGCTCAAAAAGCTTTAAAAGATCAATTGAAATTGAAAAAGGATTTTGCTAGATTAGAGGTTGAATTTGGGGCTAAAGAAAAGAGTAAAACAAACCCTAAATTGCATGATGTTGAAACCGCAAAAGGGGCTGTTTTGGTTGATAGTTCAAAGAAAGTTGTTAAAGAGTGTATGTTAGCTACTAAGAGTGAGATTAAGAACGCTTTGAATGATAATTCTGTTTTGATCTTGCTTTTGCTTAAAAATACACTTGTAATTACTAACAACTTGGCTGGAGATATTCCAAGCAATATTGTGTCTTTTTTGAATGATTTTGTAGGAATTGGAGTTGTTTTGAGACAAGAAGGGAAGCCTGTAGCTTACTTTTGTGGGAAAATTCCTAGTGGAATTCCACCCATTAGAGAGGTTGAACTACATCCATATGGTGTGCGATACGAGTTCATTGAGAGCTTTCCATATGTGGTGCGATATAAGCAAGATTTGAGGACAAATCTTCTTCAAGGGGAGGGAATGATGCGCCCAAGGTTTATCATGGAGGGAATGATGCGCCAAGGACTTATCATGGACTTGAAGATGACAATGGAGAGTAATGAAAGGATGTGCAGGGGTTGCATGGAGGCATGGAGATGCATGGAGACCATGGAGATAACGATGGACTTGTTTCAAGACCAAAGAAGGTGCCAATCGATCCATTATGCTTGCCTAATGGTCCAATGACAAGATCAAGAGCTAAGAAGTTCAAGGATGCACTATTGGGCCTTCTTCGTAGTCATCTTGATGATGTGAAGACCATTCAAGTTCAATTGAAGAGCTTTGATGATGATTTGAGCAAGAAAACACTAATCAATTACAAGTTCATCACTTTGCTTGGTATTGATTCTACATGGCCGGATTGACATCGTGGCATGAGCCCATTAGCACTAGTTTGTTTTGTTTGAGCTTAATTCTATCTTAGATTAGCTTATTTTTAAGTTTGGATGTTATTTGGGTTGGGCCTTGTTTGACTAAGTCCAATTCTTGTTTAATTATGCTTTTATTTCCTTTTCCTAGTTGGGCTTGCACTAGTGTTTCCCTAGCCCTTTTTGGACGAAAATTAGGTTTTATTTTCTAGATCTAGTCGTCCCCTATGCCTATATAAAGGCAGCAACCCCCTCTTTTGTATTCAAGTTAAGTTTATCAATAAAAGAGAGTTTCTTTTTGAAAATTTAGCTTCTTTGTTCTAGTTTGAGCAAGCTTAGGGTTCTTCAATCTTGTAGAGTCCTAGCAAGCAATTAGATAGTGATTATCTAGTTGTGATTCTTGTGATCTTAGATTGATAATTGCAGGTCTAATTATCCATTCAAGTCGACGAAATAAGATCTAATTTTTGTGAAGAATTCAAATCGACAAGAACTAGAAGTTGAGGTTGTCATGTTGATCTTTGAAGGATTTTCAAGGATAGACTTGAATCTAAAACAACTGGATTCGCATCACCTTGGAATCATTGTTATTTTTCCCAAATTTAAAGTTCCTTATGGCTATCAGTCCTTCATATCATTCACAGAGGTGCAGGCCCCGGTCCAACTTCCACAGGTCCTTCTATCCCTTGGTACTTGTCAAACGAAATAGTTTCATATAAGTTGTGCATGGATTTTTTTAAATTGTGGATTAATTAAATATATTGAGATCTTACATCATCTGAATTAATCCAACTTCTTGAATGTCAAGGTTGACATATATCTTGGAAGCAGAGCAAGAAGTAAGGAATGGATCACCATTAATGGTCCTAACAATCATGCCTGCAAAAATCACCACCGGTTTCTCCTCAAGTCCTATCAATTCATCCACATCAAGTGCATTGTAAGAGCTTTCCCAAAGGGTGATTTTCAGGCGCCTGTTGTTGTGATGATTGTTTTTTCATAGTCAGGAAATTGTACATAAGAGACTTGATATAGATTTAATAGGTCTGTTTTCTAAACTTACTATAAGGTATTTATGCAAAAATCTCTCTTTCTTGAGATTGTTCCACTAGGTAGATGGATAGCTGCAATTGGAGTGATGTAGAAGAGCATTCCAATAGCATATGTAAAAACGAATCGTGGTCCATTTTAAGGACTTCATATTTTTTTTAATCCAAGACATGTAATTGTTATAAAATAGCATGTCATCACCTGCCAGAAATTTGTCCCTGTTTGCCAAGTAGGGAAGATGATTCTCCGCTGTGAAATCAAACAAATTTCCTGGATAGGCCGAAACATCCTCATTGATTGGGTTCAAGACAGTGCTTTTTGATAGGAACATGGCATAGCTTGATGGGGATGCTATGTACCTCACAGTGGGTGCTCCAATTCTGAATCTAGTGATATCATAGAGTGCACCCTCAATAAGCAATGGTTTGAAGATTCCCATGTCTCTTTCTGCAATTTGAACATGGATTCCATTGCCCTGATAATAAAATATTTGTTACTATGTCTTGTGTTATCGCTCTTTGTAATTATTTTCCAAATAATTAGATCGAAAGTTTCTTTAGAGAACTCACCGAGTGATCAGTTGCGACAAAAGCCATTCCAAGATCTTTTCTTGGTGGAAGGAATGATGCAATCCCAAACCCTTGTTACTCTCAGTCTAATAGTTTGATTGAGGCGAGATGGATAGAGTTAACTAATGGTAATCCCATTCATCTACATTCAACATGAGTGATTAACCTTTCTTTCTTTTTATTACGGGGGAAAGGGGGTTTTTTTAAGCAAGAAGATGTTATAAATTTATGCAAGGCTTACCTTGGCAGCTGCTGCTTCAGCTTAGTGTTATCAAAGGCTGTTAAGCTATTTGTGTTTGAATGAGTTTGAGTGTCCAGTACTTATAGAGGAGCTTTGAACTTATCCTAGTGTTTGATGATTTTATAGTAGTCAGCAAATTAGGTGTATGGAATTGTTCCGGAAAAAGTGTTTACTGGATTATATTGTGTTTAGGATTAGATTCTTTGAATTGGTTTTTTTGAGTTGCTTTCACTACTTTTACATTTATTATCTCTGATAGAAATTAATTTGTGATAGGTCTGTGGTTGCAAAGTAACTATATCATTGAACTCATTTATTAACTATTCAAGAGTGAAATTCGAGTGTTGAGTGTTTGAGATCAGGATGAGTGTCTCGGATTTGGCGAGATAAGTATATGGTTTGTTGGTTAAAGTGCTCTTCTTAATGTTCTCTAAGAGGTGTGGATTTATCTCAAGTATTTTGTTTATATTTTGATAATTTATTATATGAGTTTATTTTCAAAAATTAGAGTGGAGAATTAAATGAATTGTCAAGATGGCAATCTTATCAGATTGTCTTTCACTATGTTTAGTTTGTTCTAATCTCATTGTTAACAAATGCTTCTATTCTTACTTAGGAAAAACAGAGTGGAGAATTAAATGAATTGTGAGGATGGCAACCTTATTAGATTTTCTTCTAATATGTTTAGTTTCCTCTAATCTCATTGTCAGCAAATGCTTCTATTAATAATTCCAGATATCTCTATCAGATTAGAAATAGTAGCTTATCAACAAATTCATTAATTGTTTTGAAGAGTGTTGAATGTCAAGCAATATAAGTTTTTCTGAAAGTTCATTCAATGAGTCGAAATAACGTTGAATCTTATTTAAATCTAGGTGATTGCGTTTCAAATATAATCTATTGAACCCCAACATAAGAACCATGGTTACGAAATTAAAATAGAATGATCACTACTATTGAAGCTAAGCATTTAGGTGATAATTCAAGAAATAAAATCCATTTTAGCACATAATTCTAACAATACTGAATTTAAATTGCTAATTAGTAATTAAGGGAATTAGAAGGATTCAAACTAAGTATGATAAGATGAGAAGGGAGTAGGCAATGGTATTCATTCAGACTAATTGAAAGATAAACCAAAGCCTTACAATCAATAATAGTAAATATATTATATGAAAAATATTCAGAAAGTTCAGAAATTGAGATGAGCTCAATTCCATTCTCTAAGATTTTTCAGCTTTGAATTGCGAATACCAACCCTCATCTAATTTGTGAACAAATTCTAGTCATGCTGATTGGCTCGTCCTTCTGGTCCTAAACCTGCAATAGAGGCAATTAAAATTCAGTACATATAGTTTATATATGATTTTAATTGAATAACCATTATAATCTTTTGTGCTTGCCACTACAAATACCTCTTTATTCATATGAAATCTATTCTGCATCAATGGGATCCTTGCCATTCATTAGTTAAGTTGTCAAAGATCTCTCTATAAACAGCATTCCTGGTCTTGTTCGTTGCATTTTCTTCTTAATCTAGTATCAAAATCTTTAATCCTTTTGATGAACTGACCCTTGAGAGAGCCACATACAATTGTCCATGTGTGAAAACTGGTTTAGGTAGGTAGAATCCAATCTTTTCAAGTGTTTGTCCTTGGCTTTTATTAATAGTCATTGCATAAGACACTTTGACAGGAAATTGCTTCCTATTAAGTGTAAAAGGCCATAATGTATTCTTGATTGTTATATTGATTCTAGGTATGTAAACTTTCTCTCCAATATTCGGTCATGTAATTATCTTGGCTTCTATCACATAGGAACATAATTGTGTGACTATTAATCGTGTTCCATTGCAAAGTCCTTGACTTTGGTCTATGTTTCACAATAACATCACAACAACTCCTATTTTAAGTATCAATTCATGCTCCGGATTCCATGGTTGGCTAAGGCAGTTGAGATACTCTGTAGAATATGTTGGTTCGTTGTCTCCTGTAGAATTTGAATCTTTGGCTATTGTGTCACAACTGTAATAAGTGACTGTTTGTGTTGGAAGAAGGTTTAGTATATAGTAATTAATATTTGTTGTGGTTATGTTATAAGATGTAACTATTGCTCTATTGCATAGGTAATCTAGATTGTTAAAATTATTCAAGAAAATTGGGTAAATCCCATCCACAATAGAACTTATGGGATCCTTATCAATAGGTATCAAATATCGGTTTGGGATCTCCACTATTTTACCTTCGTAGTATCGAAAATGTCATCACAACCAAGTTTACCTTCACATACTCTAAGGAGCCAATCTGAAAATTTCTCAAGTTCCTTTCTCGAAGAGTTATTAAGATCGTGTTGTTTTAATCTCATGTTTTCTGTTAATCTTAGTAGCTTGCAATTATTCCATATAGGTGAATTGCACAAAGTTGCGTTTAGTTTGGGATTTACTTCCGGAAGGAACGACGGGCAAAATTTGTCTGAAGTTTCCTCCAAAGAGTATTGTTTTTCCTCAGAAAGGTAGTTCGTTCCATCTTTGTTACTATTTGTTACAATTTCTTTCAAAGTCTTGTCCATTGCCTCTACACAATGTCTATGTATCATAGGAGCCTCATCCCACACTATCAAATCGGCGTTGTTTATAAGTTTTGCATGTTGGGTTCCCATTGAGATTATACATGTTGAACATTCTTGAATTGTTAAAGGAATTTTGAATCTAGAATGAACAGTTCGTCCTCCTGGTAACAGTAAAGACACTATACCAGAAGATGCAACTTCTAGAACTATCTTTCCTGCAGATCGTATGCCAGCTATTATGGTATTCCATAAGAATGTTTTTCCTGTACCTCCGTATCCATATACGAAGAACATACCTCCTTTATTATCATCCACAGCGTCTCCTATGATACCGTAAATCTCTAATTGTCTTGTATTCAGTCTTCTTAGCATATCCATATGCTGCTTTCTAACCAAGTTAATGTTGTAGTTCAGCTCTTGTACTAATTTGTCAGATCTATCTCTTAATTGTCATATTCCTGGCAAAGGTAGTTTTTGTTCCGTCAATTAGGTTGAATTTGTTTTAGAAGTTATTCAAAGGAAATTAGCAAATAATTCTTAAGATCTGCATCCTGGATTTTATATCCCGAAGGACCTAAAGGTTCCATGCAAAATACCGTTAACATTTTTTAAGCTCTCATAACTCGTTGCTCCTTTTACAACATTTACTAATAGGCGGAGGTAGTACAACTCTCCTGTCGCTGGATGTATATAAATCATCCTACCTATGGTACGTCTTGTTTTCCTACGTTTCCATTTTAATGTTTTTTGATCCCAAACAAATCTCATGGGAAAGTCCGCATAGAGTAAACCTCTAGCTTGTTCATCTGTTTTATTTGTTTCCATCCATTCAGTGAACATTGTTTTTTGATTTTGAATTCTATCTATGACTTCATCCATCCTTTCTGTATCATGAAAATATATATTTTGCTCATCCGGCAAATGTATAGGTAGTCTTTGGACTGAGGGTTCTCTATGATGTATTTTAAATTCAAATATTCTCCAACATGCTTCATGCGGTTTTAAGTATCTACAATCTAAAAATTGTCTTATCTCATCTCTTGGATTATTCTCTTTTGTTTCTAAGATGGCAGAAGCTCGACATGAGCCTTTGTTTATATACTTAAATAAGTATTTAATGGCCCTACTTTGACTACACAATTCTACATTAATATGTGCATGATATTTAACGACCAAATCTAAATTGTGAGGAACCACATACCTGTTATCAGGAGGAATGTTGTTTATGAAAATCGAAGCCTGTGTTTCCCTGCGTCTATATATTTAAATCCATTGTCATCTGTTGTTGAAAACTGCTGATATGCTTTTGGAAATCATTTCTTACACTTATGTTCATGCATGCATTGTGCAGTTGGATTAGCCAACTCGCATGGACCATGCATCATAAAATTCGCAACTGCATTATAACCATGGGGATCTTTTAACATATCTGGTATTCCGACATATATTATTTGATCGGTTTGTGGGCCACCAATAACATTCCCTTGCCCTTTCAACCATAACAATATATATGCATGTGGCGGCCCTCTCTTTTGATACTCTATGGTGTATGATACTGTTTCAAAACCAAAGTATTAATAAGAGCTCTTCTTTTTTACAATTAATTATAGAGTATTGCAATGTGAATATTTTTTGGTTTACATATTTAAGACCCTTACTTGCCACTGCTTCTCCGAAATGCTTGTGCTTGGTAAGATCATCTATCAGATTCTTTAGTTTTATCCTGAAAACCATGCACACGATTTCAGGCCTATCTTCTGCTTTTTGGCCCTTGATATCTCGAAGTGTCTCCTGGATCTTTGGCCATTGGGCATTGCATGTGAATGTAATGAATAGAGTTGGAAATCCATAGTATCTGTGGTTTTTTGTTTTATTTTTATTTTTTTAAAAAAAAGTGGTTAGTATATCATATATAAGTCAAAATAACATAATAGTGGTGTCTCTCATATATCACTTGCCTGCAAATAGCCAGAGAATCTTGGTAATTCTGGAACATATAGCGAGGGCTACCAGTAAAGCTTGCTAGTAAAACTATCCTTTGCCCAATAGATTCACCTCTAAGGTCTCCTTGTGACACTGCATCACGAACGTTGCCAACAACGTCTACACTAAGTACCTCTTGTGTTGTTTTAAGGTAATTTAACCTGGTCTCTCTAACAATGCCATAAGAATCAAAGCAATACTACTGGAATAGTCGGCCACCGTGAAGAAGGGCATTGTTTTCGGGGTCTCTGTGTTGAAGTTGGTAACAGTAATACTCTCTCATAGTTATGAATCTTTTTATCACATTCTCTTTCGTGAGAGACTTCGTGTAAGGAATGTGACTATGGTAACCATCCTCTCCATACAAAAATAGCAAAGGGTACTGCAGCGACATAAAAAGAGGGTGGTATTCAGTAATTCTAATCAAACGCCCGTTACGATGCTGGATAATAAAATCTAATCGAGCCAAAATTAACCCTATTTTATGATCATTTTCCTATGTTTTTTAGTATTTTTATGTGTATTTTAACCCTATTTTATAAGTATTTGTGTTTTTATGTCTTGAAGACAAGAAAAGTGGAAACTTGTTGTTTTTCACTATTTTTGGAGCTATTTTGATGACTTTTGTCACAAATATGGACTTAGTAATTTGGAGTGAAGATTTGAAGATTCGAAGTTCGTGATTGAAGATTTATTGAAGATGATTTGAAGAATTGAAGACCATTGAAGAATTATTTCAAGAAGCAAGAATTGAGATTGAGCTTAAATCGCAAAGGATTGAAGATAAGGTTTCTCCATAGCCTTGAAGACTTTGAAGATATGGAGTTTTGAATATTTTATATGGGTTATATTCAGCCCATATGAGCCCACAATTGGAGTTAAAACCCCAATTGGTGTCACACAACCCAAAGAAATATTCAAATTCCCGCATACTAGTCCTATTTGGATTAGGATTCAACAGTCTCGGTAAAAAGGCCTTAACTTTCTACTCAGACCTTCAAATAAGGCATGTAAGTAGGCGTTGGAAAGAGGACTCTGATATCTACAACTTTGCTTCGAAGCTCAAAGCCCTGTTCTACCATCTTTAAGCCCGAAATTGCTTCCGAAGTTGCTATGCGATTCCAGAATTTTCTAGAGTCTGAATTTCACTCTAATTTTCGGTTCAAGGAAAACTTTTAAGCCAACTTGGAGACCAAGTCATAAAGCTAAACCGTCCTACACCCTTCCTAAGTCTATATGGAGTCTAATTAGTCCATTATGAATAGCCATTTATGTAACCCTATAGAGCCGCCTTCAAATCTTGTAAGTTTTCTTATGCCTCTCATGGATTTTTCCAAATCCATGAGTAGCTAAATTCTTAAAACTTCTTATCCTTTGGTGATTTTAATCAATTGATTATGATGAGATTTGTGTGCTTATAATTTGATGTTTGTTCTTGGTTGAGAGTTTGCTAATCTCTGTTTTATTTTATGATCTTGATGATTGTTGATTTAGAACGGCCGCTATTGATATAATTTGATAGATCTATAGTCAAATCAAGCTTAGAATTAACACCTCAAGTTTGATTGTGTGGTAACAAATTGGAGACGACCTAACTGGCGGTCCAATGAGATTAGTTTACCTTGTTTGTTAACCGTGAACGAGTTTGGTTTTACTTGTTATGCATGTGTGAAAAATTGTTCTTAATGCTTTGTTCTTTAGTGATTTTTAAGTCTCAAAAGGGAAATCAATTGCTAATAGAATGATAGAGATAATTTAAGGCTCAAAAGGGAAATCTTATATAATATACATGTTAGGGTTCTCCCTAAACCAATTATCTAATCAAGAATTAAATATTAAATTTATCCTTTAAATCAATGATCTATAGTTACTTTGATTGATTTCAACCATTAGAGAAGAAGTATGATTTTTCTTATTATTTTTTTCTTTATTAATTGCCATAGTTTAGATTTAATTTACTTCGCTTTAATTTTAGTTTAATTGCTTTTCTTTTTGATTGATATTTTCAATCCCTTGTTTCCGAGTGATTCTAGAGAAGATTTAATCTTTGGATAAGTCTATTCCCCTTCTCTGTGGGATTCGACCCCTGCTTACCATATCTACTTAGTTAGGTTTTTGTGGGGATTATTTTTATGATTGCCGATGACCGATCACCCTCCTATTTCATTTACGGTGGGTAAATTATATACAACATTTGAGTTACCTCGATCAGTCGCTAAACGGATCCTTATCTCAGCTCTTGTATCATTTCGGTATGTATCTCTTGCCTTTCTGAACACCTTCACTATTTCATTGGTCTGATCCAACATTGTGCCAATTCCATCAACTATATCTTCTCTTACATCATCATGACTTGTACTCGAAGCGAAATTGTTAATTCGATTTTGTAATTCATTTTTGTATCAACAATATATAATTGAGCGTACTTAGGTTGCTTTCCTCAACTGGGAGAACAGTCCCTATCAAATGATAATTCTCCCTAAAGGTCTGGAATACATAAGGGCCTCTAGAATTATTAATAGCACCGTCCACTTTTGCACCCATGCAAGTAAACTGAAACATACTATAATAAAGTCTTATTTTTTCCTTGAAATGATTTCTATTGTTAGTCTCATTATAATGTAAATCTTTTAAGAATTCCGGCATTGCTCGGACTGCAGGAAGAGTGAGTGTTCCCTCCTTACAACAAAGACTAAAAACAGGATTAGTTGTTGGCGTACCATATTTGTCCTTTTTTCATAGCACATCCATGCCTTACAATGTTTACATTGATATCTTGGACCGCCGAAATACTCAGGTGCAAAACATATTCCTAGAAGAAAAGCAATGCTGAATTTGCATAATATAATCAATTTTTGCGCAGTAATAGTAAAAAGAGCAAAAAGACTTACGAATATGGTCCTGGTCATAAACCCAAGAGGTCATGTCCTCCAAGTCTGTTGAAGAAGGGAAATGTAATCTTTCAAAATAATTAGCATGAGAATCTAACGCATATATAGAAATAATAATAACACTTACATTGATTATTTGGCAGTCCAGTATCCGAACAACCTGCAACAGAGTAATTACGCGCTCTAGATCTTCGAAGACTATCCTGTAAATTGGCTTCACCAGTCGCAATCCCCAACTGAGCTCTATCATAATCGAAATTTCTAGAATAGGAAATTGGTTTGCGATCCTCTTACTTCTTATTTTGTTCAACCTTCTCAACCTATTAACGGAATTGAGATTGCCAGTTTTTTTTGCGTTTTCTTGGAGGAGTCATCAGGGAAAAGTAAGGTCTGAGATTTGGGAAATCAACAGCTTTAAAGAAGGCAGAATTATACCTGCTTTGAATTAGATTTCATCTCATTTTTTTTTTGGGGGGGGGGGGGGGTTAAAAAGCATTATAAAGGGCATCAAATTGAAGAGTTGAAAAAGGAGCTTTCTCAAGTCACTAAATGAATATCAAGATCATATCGTTGAAGTAATTAGTTGATTCTCATCTAAATTAAACACAATTATAGAGGGTTATTTCTCTTTAAAAAAACAAGACTCAGGCCACTTTACATGGGAGTTATCTCACTTATTTAGCATACAATATGAGATGGTTCGTTGTCAACTAATCAAAGTATGAAACTATCTTTTAATACATAAAGCAGATGAGTCTCAGCAACATCCCTCGTTCGAATTAAATGAGATTATTATCATTTAATACATAGGCTCCAAAGATATAAGATTTTTGTTTTCAAAGATATGAGATCCTTTTTTAGACAGCAAACAAAAGAGATCTGTTTAATTTTGTTTTCATCTGAAGAAAGCACAACCATTCTAATAAAAATACTTGATAAAACCAAATATCAATTCACTCACTCTGGGTTGAAACCAAAGCAAGGAAATGAAAATGAAATAATCAGTTAATACATCATTTCCAAAGATATGAGATCTTCGTTTTGAAATATGTAAGATCTAAGATCTTTCCATAGGAAGCAAAGATAGAAGATCAGGTTGAATGGTTTTTGATTTGAAGAGATTAGTTGGATTCCAATAAAAGATCCTCGATGAAACCAATCACCTGCATCGTTTAAGGAGATTTTCATAGAAGCTAATCCAACAAAACCTATCTCTCTATGTTTTCATATCTATAAAGAGGAGAAATTGGTAGTAGGCCCTTCAATTTTAACACCTTAAAAGAGACTCGACTTAATTAGTTTAGAATCTTAGTAAAATAAAAGCAATGATCTTATTATGCTCTCAGCTAGACAGATAAGATTTACACTTCCATTGAAATAAACTTCAATGTGACAAACGTTAGCCAAGGGAATTTTCATTATTCGGAGAGCTTCAAACACAGTGGATTTTGAAATTAACTAGTGAAGGAGATCAAATTTACTTAGTTTATTAATTCAATGGGTAATGATCTCAATCCCAATCAATGTTATCTAACTATTTTAGTTGTTGTAATCATCAAATAGATGGATATGATGTCAATTTGATATGGATAAAAAGGCAGAAAATGCTCCTATTTTTTTATTGGAATTTCCATTCTTAAATAAAATTAAGTCACTCAACATCATCTTGCTTTCGCATGATCAAGGCTCACACAATGGATCACAATATATATTGTTGAAATTGAAGCTGTTTGAAACATAAATAGGACCGAGTTCACTCAATTAAAAAGTTCAACATGTAAAATGTTTGAATTTCACATAGGAACTATCACACAACTCTAAAAAAGAACACAATAATCTAATATCTTTATCATAATTGCTAAGGCTAATAGCTGAATTAATCCATGAAGCAAATATCCTAGACATCGTGGAGGCCTTCAATCAGCTTTCAATTTATTTTTACTTGATTTTCCCCTAGTCAAGTATGAGACGATGACAATGATCTAGCGAAAGTTAGCCACCATGTAAGACATCAAAGGCAATAAGGTAAGCTTCAAGAAGAGGAAGTCACCCAATTTTAAGTTTCTTCAATGGAGATCCATCAAGCGTCCTTTTACCACTAACTTTAGACACCACTCCATTATTAGGATCAGCAAGCCTTACTCTTGTGCTATAACTGTCTAGATTCTCAATCGAAAGGAGGTTGCTATTTTTGCCATAACTCCCTCCATTAGTACTTGGAGATATGTCCTTTGTAACAGCTGCCTCAACTGCCCTCACGTCATACACCTTAAAAGCTTGAGGTTATACGTGACAACCTTTTGAGAAAAACCAAGAGTAAAGTAAAATTCTCTATTCAGTATCTTTTTAACATTCTCAGGAAGTTCAAATCTCGATAATTGCTCATCACTGGACATTGACATCATATGTGTCCTTATTAATTTCTTAGCTTGTTTGTCAAAAATGGTAATGCTTAGTGTACCCGTCTCATCTTGAAACATTAAATTAAACCTCATGCTGTAATTTGATAAGGATGTAATGAATTTCCATGGAAGGTCTAAGCAAAAAATAGTTGGATACGGCGTTTTCATATTAAACGCCGCAAAATTACGGCAGTTGTTATAACGGCGCCTCTGGCGGCGAGGTGTAAAACGCCGCTATAACATTTTCCAGTAGTGTAACCTTGTTAGTCGGACCATCATAAAGCTACGAAATCCTCTTAGATTCCAAGTTCTCAATCTAGAACACACACATACGATCAAAGTATAAGCTAAGATCGGGTGCTTACAATTTAAGCCATCAAAAAGAAATCAGAACTCACCTTCACACGCCTCATGTCTATTATCTGGTATTAGATAAATAACATTAATCAAGCCTCAATAAAGAAACAGCATATCATAAAAAAAAAGGAAACTGAAATTAATGTGGAGAATATTAAAGCACAAAAGAACTCGTACCAAGTATGATAAGATGAAGAACAGAGTAGCCAAAGTAAATATTTATACCAATTCAAAGACTAACCAAGGCTGGTTAAACAAAGATAAGATTTATCAAATGAAGAGGGATGCTCTATGGATCAGTACAAAGATAAAACTTGGACACGGAATCCCAAACAAGACAGAGGCGCCAATTGGATAGTCATTAAATGCACTGTTTTCTTGCAGCCAAAGCATAATATCCGGGATCAATGACAATAAGCATTCACAATTAGTTGAAACCCTCTTAGCAAAATAGATTTCACACTATTGTTAAATAATTTTTAATTTTTTTCTAAAAACGAAGGGGGGTTCTGCCTACTTGGCACCCCTAAATGAGCTCCAAAGTTTACAAACATATAATATATACTAGATCCTTACCCGCGCGCTTCGCTGCACGGGGCTTGGAAAATCAACAAAACCTTATTGATAATATAACATGAATGTATAATATTAAATTCATCATTTTTCTTATCCAAATGCTAAGGCATAAACCTGTTCCATGTTATAGAAGAAATGAGCAATAGTTTCCTTTAACAGAAGTAGCATCCCAAATTATCATATTTAATACTGAAACAATGAATTTTATTTTACTAAAGAGAAAAACTCATTGAGTGCCAACTCTTGGAAGGGTTTTTGGGTTTAAAGTATAAAACCAAAATCCAACACAGATTCTTTTAACCACAATGTACATTAGAGAAGTACTTCATCTGGTTTTAACCACAATGTACTTATGAACTGCAAATCATCTTCAAAAGTGCATCTGAATAGCTGATTGTATGCATGGAAGACCTCAGTTAATCAAGTAACTATAAGCCATGCAGGAAACTTGAATTCACATTGAATCATCAGTCATCGGAGTCACTTCTTTCTGGTTCCCCAGCATTGCCTCTTGTATCAAGAACCTCCTCAGGCTTTGGTTTAGGTGCAGGTGGAGTGTTCTTATTCGAATTGCAAGCATTTTCCATCTCCAGCTTCTGCTTGCCCATTGGCTTCAGCATGTAAACCATGGTTAAGGTATAAACACACAACTATGCCATGACTTCAAATGTTTACTTGATATGTCACAGGTAAACCTTTGTGAAGGCATTGGAGCTCTTTGAGAATTGGCTGGGGAAAGTTGTCAGTATATTGCATTGAACCTAAGCAGTTAATTACTTTCTCATTCTGTATCTTGATTTGTACAAACAACAAACATAGCTTATAAAAGACCACTTTAATAGTAAAAAAATCTATTGCATAAGCATGATTAATGTCATAAGAACTCTACAATAATTAAGTAAAATGGCTTCCATTAATATCATAAGCATAGTGATTTTAGATCGATTTCATATCCAAATATTAAACCTACACAATAAAGTATAGAATACTGCCTTCTCATATCATGAATAACCTAAAAACTTAATTGGCATAACTACAAAAAATTTAAACTGAACCAGTTAAGCAGAAGAAAATGAGCAATGAGGCAGGAACTCAAATTTCTGTTTTTCTGCACACAAAAACAACCTTTTCCTTCACCCGAACTCACTAATAAACTAACATCATATGTCGGCTAATAAATCTAGATACTACATCTATACACCAGAAGTATATGTCCTCATATTCATGCAAAGGGTAATTTTTGAATTACAACCCTGATTCTCTATGATTAATTATTAAAAGGAGGAGAAGATAAAAAGAAGAAATAACCTTGTGCAACAAACTTTTGACTTAGAGAACAATGACCAACATCAGGTTAAATCACCATAATTTATAATTTTTCTACTACTGAATTCTTTCATAGTTTTCAAGACCTTACTATGCTTAAGCAACAACACCTAGTTCCCTACTCTTTCTTTACAATTTTGGAACAGTTAAAAGCTTTTAAGCAAATTGAGAATAGTGTAAATCAAAATTTATAGATCATTATTAAAGCTACTTATAAAATGAAGATCAAAGGTTGAAATTCATAAAGCCAAGTACCCAAACCATAACTTCCTTCATAACAGAACAATTTTGCATGTAGAACAAAATTAATCAGATATTGTTGAAAATGAAGTTCAAGAATCTACTGATAAAGCATGTAAAGTTAGAAGCACAAACATTTACAACTTCTTTTTTTTTTTGGCCAGAGGCTTAAACTTACCTCAAGGCCTCCTTCTGCATACGAAAGCTTCTGCATCATCAATCTAATAAACTGGAAAGGAAAAGGAGGAGACGCATAATAGTGTAAAAGAAATTTATGAACATTAAGACCAAATAGGAAATTAGAGCCATTTGCCATTATTTTGTTATTAAACAATTAGAAATTAAAGAATAATCTGAAATGCAAATAATCTGAAATGTAAGGAGAAATTAGCAAAACCTGTTTATCAAGTATTCTGAAGATTTGAACCCGAGCTATGAATTATGATCGTTTGATTTGCTAATCCATCTGCATCACCTGCAAGAAAAATAGTTTTAACTATATGGAAATAGCTATAAAGAATTCAAACCAATGGTGATTAACTCCCAAACACAGAGTAATTCCTAAGATAAAAAGATTAAAATCATTCTTCTTCTACCTCACAAATTAGCAAGAAAGATTCTCCCGATTTCTGATCCAATTCACGAATTAATTGATTCGATTAGGCTAGCTATATGGTGTGTAATTGAAACCAATGGTGAGTGACTCTCAAGGACAAAGCAATTGCCAAGATAGAAGGATTAAAATCATTCTTCTTGTAGCTTACAGATGAGCAAAAAAAGAATGGGATGCAAAAAATTGCATTTTTATTATGGTTTTTTGGTAGTCCAACAGTTGAAATCCAATTTTAAAATCCAATTTAGGACATCAATTATATAAATCATAGTGTCCTGCCTACTCCTTGCATCACGATATCATCAAAGATCAATCAAAGGAATTCTCTTAAGGAGAAAATATCAGGATGAAGCCAAAAAAAAAAAAACACAGCTGCCATCATACGGGTGTTCAACAAATATTTAACAAAATTAAGACCAATCAAAGATTCCACAATCAGAACTCCAATGGCAAAAGAGCCTAACATTAACTAAAATTCTCCAAGCGAATCTCGCATAGTAAAAGTATCAGAAGTGCAAAATGTATAAGAGTCCCAATGTATTAAAAAGAACATAAATAGTACACAGGATAGTCTGACATAGAGACAGAACAGAAAGGCACTTGCAACGGATTCAATGAAGGAAAGGTCATAAGAACAAATTCATGCCTAAAAAAGGACAAAGAGGGAAAAAATTACTTGCATAGTAATGCTAAATAAATTCCAATTAATATCAGATTAAACCTGCTTTTCATATTGCATTAAACAGGTGTTGAGATCTATTATCAGTTAGTGGATTATGCGTTACTATTTAAAATGTCCAAGTGTTCAATTGCATGCAAAATTTGAGATAATCCAAACAAATTTGACTCATGATTACTTTCGATTCTGCCATCACCGAGTATATATATTTAACTAACACACTGAATTATTAGAGCATTATAGATTGCTAAAAAATCAGGACTGTCTTCAGCACTGAATTATGGTTTTCTTTTAAGTAATAGATATAGATAGAATTTGTATTCAAATCAAACAGGTGTTAAAATCCACTACCTCTTAGTGGATGTCCAGGTGTTCAATTACATGTAAAAATTGAGATAATCCATACGAATTTGACCCATGATTACTTTGCTAAGAAATCAGGATTGCCTTTAGCACTAAATCATCACCGCCTGCTCTGTTCCTTATATCTTTTCCTAATTGTTGAGCTATTTTAATTTTTTTTGATAAAGCCAAACACTTTTAAGCAATATTTGTAATTAGCCTCTCATTAAGAATTGTCTGCTATATCTGAGAAAAATAAGAGTGTGTTTGGATCAGGATATTCAAGAGGGAGATTCATTTTGATAGGGATTTTTTAAAATCTAAATTTAAAAAACTTGGTTTGGCAAAATTATAGTTGGATTTTTAAATATCTTGGGAAATTGGAGAGGGACTTTTAGAGGGCCCAAAACCTCTCTACAAAATCCATGTAATATGGTGTCTTTTTAAAAATCTTTTTCTTTTTAACTTAATCACCACATTAACTAACTTTCCTTTTTTATGAAATTTTTATATTTTTTAACTTAAATGATAAAAATGTAATTTTAAAAAATGTGTTTTCACTTCTAAATTTTATTAAAAATAAATATATATTATTACAAATCCAATGATATCCATATTGCATATTTTTAATCTTCTAATATTATTTTTTATAATTAAATATATTATTTCATTAAAAAATTATGAATACCTTATAATCTACTCCTGAAAATCTTGATCCAAACTAAGATTTTTTAAAAACTTGCATTTCAAAATGATACATTTCAAAATTCTTTCTTTTTAAAAATCTTAAAATTTTAAGAATTCCTCATCCAAACACACTCTAAGAGATAAAAAACCAGAAATTTCCCATTGAATTAAAAACACATTATAGATTGCTAAGAAGTCAGAATTGCCTTTAGCACTAAATCATGGTTTTCTTTTAAGCAATAAGATCACGCAGTGCATAATTAAATCTTTATGTGCTTTGTTTCCTTAAGTTTTTTCAGGAAATTTTATTGCTCAATAATTATACATAAATCAATTCCACATTTGAATATAGTCAATGTTATACATTAAGACGAGCTAGAGGCAAATCAATTACCTGATTACAATCACTTAATTATAGTAATTCCTCAAAACCTAGATCCTACAAATCTCCAGTCAAAACCCTGTAACAAACACAGAATTTGTAAGAAAACGGAAAACAAAATTAATATAATAAAAAAAATTAGTTTCAAAACAATCCTGTAATTAACATAGGGATATTTAAATTGATCATCTCTGGAAAATAGATATCAAAGTATTGGAGAAGATTTTCAAAAAAATCACAACAATAATCGAAGATATTTCACAAGAAATGTCAGAAAGCATTTGAGAGTGGTAAATCATCGCTAAAAAAACATGTTTATTATTCATAGATGGATGAGAATTTTTTGGAACAAATTCATAAAGAAATTAAGATTCCCCGGTTGTCTTCCCAAATCCCTCTTTCATCTTCTTTATTCTCTCCCCTCTCTCTCTCTCTCGCTTCCTTCTTCTGTCTTTCCGTCTCTCTATCTGTTCCTCCAGTAGCTTTCTTCTGTCTTTCTACTTAAATTGTAACTTTAAAAACCCAAAATCATACCTATCTCTTGTGTGCCTGCCT
>AWUE01022656.1:0-35817 GCA_001974825.2 Corchorus olitorius | reverse complement strand
TTATTCTCTCCCTCTCTCTCTCTCTCGTTCGCTTCCTTCCTCTGCTTTCCCTCTCTCTCTCTTTCTCCAGTAGCTTCTTCTGCTTTCTCTTAAATTGTGTTTAAAACCCAAAAATCATACCTATTTCTTGTGTGCCTCTTTCAACGGATGATCAATACCCAAAACGATGGCATCAATTAAGAGATAAATTAGAAACGGTGGACAAAAAAAGGGGATTTCTGAATAAAGAATGGCAGAGATTAAAGCGGTGGATTTTTGAATGAAAACCACCGACTAAACAGAACTTAAATAAGGGATTGAGGGAAGCGGTGCTAGGATTTCCAAATCAACCCAAACACAAATTCTCAATTACCCACTGAGATACCCCTGATTACGAAACTTAACCTTGAAAAAAAAATCAAAAACCCTAAGAATTCAGGAAAAGAGGAAAGGAGGAGGGCAGGGCGGTATTATGTTGTTCACAAATTATAAATTTTTAGATATATATATATATATATATATATATATATATATATATAATAAATCGGAGTTACAGTTATTATTGCAAGGTCGGTTATGGTGTTCACTTCTATATATATGCGATGGACATAATACATAATCCTTCCTTAATCAATAAGGATGAGTGCATTTATTCAGTTCGGTAAAAAAAACGACTAATTGAATAAATTGAATTTTTCATATACACTAATCGAGAACTGACCTATCAACTCTCTCAATCTGAACAAAATGAAAATCGAATTAGTTTGGTTGTTATCTTCTTTTTTTATTGCTATTCTTCTAAAATAAATTTTAAAAAATATTATACTCTTATATACAAATACAAAATAAAAGTATTGATTTATGTTAAAAATATATAAACTAACCGAGAGAATATATAAAAATAATAATATTAATATCTTAAAAAAAATCATACCTATATTTAAAAGTATTAGTTTTCGCTTTCACGTGCGTTGTACGTAGCCAATGTATTTAAATTAAATACATATATTTGATAGAAGAATATTTCAGAATTCCTCTTGATAATGATTTTTTGAGTCATCTACTGTTTTATCAAAACTGTTGTATGTTTTACTTTTATAAAAGAATATTTATGTGCAATTATAAGTTTCTTCTATGCCGATCTCCAAACCGACCATCCATTTTGCAAGTCTTCTGTATCCGCCCTCTAGGTTGCCAACCAGTTTCTAGATTGTTCTCAAAGTGGCCTTAAAGGCTGCCCATCCATTTTCAAAGCAGATCTTGAAGCCGCCTTCAAGATCGCATATCATTCTTTTGGCCAACTTCTAAGCCAATCATAAGTTTTAAGACTAATTTCGATCACTTTCTCTAGCACTGTCTCGATTTTACTTTATTTCTATAGCATCCTTATCGGTAATATGATGATTAAAACAATATATTTATGACTTCAAGTAGATACCAAGGTTTATATTTCTCCATCGATCGTTAATTATCTTCTTACAATCCATGATCGATCTGTAGTCAGATCCCAAACTCCATGGAGAGGGTAAACATTAAGCGGCTACTCAAACTTTTCTTCAACTTTGCTACTTTGCGTTCAAAAGTAATAGCATCTTATCAAGCTAAAGGAGTTGTAGTCAAGAGATTTTAAAGTAACACTTTAAAATTTTAAAAGTTCTGTATCCAAATATACTTAAAAAAATATGAAAATCCAACTCCTTTTTTTCTGAATCAGATTTTTAACTTTAAGTTTCTTAAATTTTTTATTAAAAAAAAACTCCATATCTTGTAAGATAATTTGAAAATAATATATTTTTAATTGAAAATCTCCAAACCCTCTAGCCTGATTATTAAACTTAGTCGGTTTTTAAAACATTATTTGATATATTTTATAATTTGATTTGACCTCTTATAAAACTTTCTCAAAACCTGTAGCAATTTTTTTTCTCTCTTTCCTTCATTTTTTTCTTTTTCTAGTTTATTTTCTTATGCAAGTAACTCATTCATTGGATTGTTGTTCATTAATTGGATAGCTTTTTTATCCAATAACCCGATTTTTCAAAGTTTAAGTCTAACATGACATAAAAAAAATGGTTGAGTTATCTAATAACCCAATTTGGATGGAGAATGAAAGTTTCTTTGAAAGGTAAAAAAATATCCTCAATGAAATTGAATCAATCATGGACAAATAAGAACGGTATTTTTAAACTCTAAATTTGTTAAAGGACAAACTATATCTTAATAAAATTTTCTTTTTTGAGGTATATATATCTTAATAAAAATTTTAATTATTAACTTAAGTTGGTTGGATTGGGTACATGTTTGGTTTCTTGGCATTTTGTTGCTGGGGCGGTATCTTTTGTTATAGTTGTCTTCAATTTCCTATTAGTAAATCCTATTGCTTTTTTAAAAAAAAGTTATGTAGGACGTTGGTGAAATTGGAATAACAAATGTAAAACAAATGCAGCATGTTGTTTTAATTAAGGAGATTAATGAGGCAATTATCGAAAAATGAAGAACATAAAAAAAATACTTGAATTTTTTCGAATTGATGAAGGTGACAAATAAATTCGTGTAGGATTGTGTGCAGTAAATGTCAATGTGTATAGTTTAATCTTTTTAATTTTTTTCTAATTTTATAATTAATTGTTCTTTAAATAAAATTATATTTATTATTATCCTATAAAGTTTAGATAGTCAAATCCAAGTAGGATAGGTGTTGCCAAAAAAAAACTTAAATCCAATTTCTAACAATGACAATTTAGAAATATATTTGAAAAAAAAAGGTATAATTGAAAAAAATAAAGTTTCCTAATTAATTTCACATGCGTTGCACGTATCCGAACACGTTTAAATAAAAATTAATATTAAAATAATTTAAACCCTGAAAATTAAAGAATTATATTATTTATTGTATTGGAATTATATTGAAGCAAATTTCAAATAGATATGAAACTAATTAGAAGTCAAAGAATTTGATTATTGAAATGTAATATAATTATATTTGAAGCAGATTCTTTTGAAATGTGTTACATTTGTAGGTGGAAATTTTTTTAATCCACGTATTACAAAACTTTTTGAAATTTTGATAACCTTAGGCATAGGAGAAAACATTTTCTGTTTTCATTTTCTAAAAATATCGAAAAAAATTGAGTAGTCACACAACATGTGTCAATGAAAATGAATAATAAAATAGGCAATAAATATAAAACCTAAAGCCCATGTTTTTTTTATGTTTTTCATATGCTTTCAAGATAATAGACGATGCTCTGTAATGTGCAAGCAATTTGTGTCTGCATTGAGTTTCCATGCATTCTCTTATAATCCTCAGACATTGCATCGTAATAGTCATTCCATAGTTTCCTCACATTTGATAGTTCACAATGCACTAATAAAGTCGTGAATAAACTTCTTAGTTCATTATGCTTTTGAAATGCTACTCCTTCCATCATGCACTCCGATATACTCTGAATTATCTCAAAATTTGTTTATTTTGTGAGTAATTGGGCTTTTAACGCAATGATCCAATCAATTCTAAGTCAAATTTTCCATTTTTGAATAGATTATTATCCGTAATCGGCAATTGATTTAAGCAGGCATGACCTGAATAATTTTTCATGTAGTTGAGGCAAGAAAAATTCCTTAAAGCCATACGTAAGATTCTCTTTATTTAAAAGGAAAATCTAAATAAATGTTAAGACCTCAAGTGGAATTAATAGCCACAGCTAAATTCTTTTTTGATCATTTCAAAAAACTTTTTACAACAATATTGTTCTGCTAAAAAAAATTAAAGAAACAAAACCCAGAAAAGAGCTAGTAGCCTATTGTACTTTGATTTGTTTAATATAGTAAAATTAAGTGTCTAATTTCGATCTCATTTCGTGGGGATACTCTTGTAGATGATCATAGCGTAAGTAATCATGTTGGTACAGGACCAGTTGCATTAGAAGGAAGCAAGACCGTGTTGCCCTCTTTAGCAAGATTGCTGAAGAAATCTAGGATGGTACTGTAAAAATTGAATTTTTCTAAATAAAATAAAAATTGAATTTTTCTACATAAAATATTTTTATAACGGCAAAATCTAGATGGTACGGTAAAAAATGAAATTTTATAAATAAAATTATATGTTGTAAAAATTATTTTAAAATAATGGTAATTTAGAAATATATTTGAAAAAAATACACAAAATTATATTAGTAGCATAATTAAACTATTTTTTAATAATGGCAATTTAGAAATAAATTTGAAAAAAAGTGTACAATCGGAAAACATAATGTTTTCCCTCATTCGTACTTTTATATATAGTATAGATAGATAGATATAGATAGATATAGATATATTTCTAAATTGATAAGAAAATGAAACATTGATAAGACCTAATTTATTCTGTATTTTCTATGCGATTTTGTCTTATTTTGATAGTCGTATGTGTCGTTTTACCCCTATATTTCTCATGTTTGCTATTTTATGCCCATTTGGAGTTATCTTTTAGAAAGATGAAGATTTAGAGGCATTTTGAATCAATTTGGAGAAACAATTGATGATCGGTCATCAGCAATCATAAAAATAATTCCCCACAAAATCCTAACTAAGTAGATAGGGTAAGTAGGGGTCAATCCCACTAGAAGGTTGATAGAGTTTATCCAAAGATACAATCCTTAAAAATCTCTCAAAAACAATATATAAAAACAGAGGTTTAAGAATAACAATTAAAAAGAAAGCAATTATACTAGAAAACAAAGCAAAGTAAATTAAATCTAGATTTATGGCAAATAAGAAAGAAACCAATAATTAAAAAGCATACTTCTTCTCCAATGGTAGAAAACAATCAAATTGATAATGGATCCTTGATTTAAAAGATGAATTCAGTATTAAATCCTTGATGATAACTGGCCTAGGAAAATCCTAACATGCTTTTTAGATATGATTATCGGTTAAAGCTTAAATTACCCCTTTCATTAACTTAAGAAATCAATTACCGGTTAAGACTTAAAGATTCACCAAGCAACAAAGCATTAAGTTCAACTATTTAATTAGTTCTTTCACACATGCTTAACTAGTAAAACCATACAACAACCAGATAAATCTGATCACTGGCATGCAAAACCCATTGAGCGACTATCAATCGTCATCAATTCGCTACCAAACAATCAGACTCAAGGGTTAACTCTTCCGCCTGACTTAGCAATAGATCTCTTAAATTATCGCTTTATCGGCCGCATAAATCAATAAAAATCAAGGTCATGGAATAAAACAGAGTTTAACATGCTATCTATCAAAAATAAAATACTAAATTATAAGAACAGAAATCTCGCCATATCAATTGATTGAATTCACCAAAAGATCATAAGTATAAAGAATTTAGCTACTCATGGATTTGGGAAAATCCATGAGAGGTTTAAGAAAACTTACAAGACTTGAAGGCGAAATCTCCTCTTGAATAACCTAGGGTGGCGGCACCCTAGCCCTAAAACTAGAACTAGAAGAGAAAAATAGATCTAAAACTATAATTGTGAATTGGTGTGTAGGTATGTGATTTGTGTTACAGTAGGTGGTTATTTATAGTGGAAATAATCCTAGGAAATCCAATTCTAAGTAGGAAAGAGATCTAGGACGGTTTAGGGTCTAACTTAGACTCTAAGTTAGATTAAAAGTCTTCCTAGAACCAAAATCCTAGTCAAAATAGGATCCTGAAAAATCCTGAATTCGTGCAGGGATTTCGACGGCATTTTTGGGCTTGAAAACGGCAGAACTGGGTCTTGGACTTCAAAGGAAAGTTGTAGACCTCGGAGTTAACTTTCCAACGAGAACTCATGGGCCTAAAACGGAGGTCTGAGTAGAAAGTTATGATTTTTCTACCAAAACTACGTTGAATCCTAATCATGTTAGGACTACAAGCGGGAATTGGATATTTCCTTGGATATAGGCGGCACTAATTGAGATTTTAACTCCAATTATGGGCTTATATGGGCTAAGTATTTTCCCATATAAAATATCCTAAATTCCTTAGCTTAAAGGCTTATCCATGACTTGTTTTCAATCCTTCGCAATTTAAGCTCCAATCTTCAATTCTTGCTCTTGAAATAATTCTTCAAAGTCTTCAAATCTTCTAATTATCTCCAATGAGTCTTCAAACACGAGTTTTGAATCTTCCAAATCTATACTCAAAATTGCTTTGCTCAAATCTGTGTAAAAAGTCATCAAAATAGCTCCAAAAGTAATGAAAAATAACAATTTCTCAATTTCACATCACTTAAAGACTCAAAACACAAATATTATCAAAATAGCATATATTTAAGCGTAAATGGATCCAAAAACATAATAAAATAGCCATAATAATAGGGTCTTTTTTAGCTCAATCATAATTCCCCCGCACTAAATCTTTGCTAGTCCCTAGCAAACTAGTGTAGAAAACTAAGAAAAACACTAAACTTGAACACAAAAAAGACTCTATAATCCTAAACTAATGCAAATCAAAATTCCATTTTAATTTAAACCTTTCAAAAACTTTGAATGCATACACATAATAAGGATTAATGTAATTATGAAATCAAAATAACAAAGAATCATAAGAGCACTCAATTCAAAAGATCAACAAATAGCAAGCATCTTTATTCTTATGTAACCATAATTAAAGTAGTTCTAATCACTTACCATTCATCACATCCTATAACTACTTCTTTTTATAGGTTTATGTCTTCATCTTTATCTCCATTACTCAAAGGAACGCATATCATGGATACAAATCAAGGGTTTTCGTGGGTTATAATAGATTTTCAAAGGGTAATTGATTTTTAGAAAATTGAGGTTACTAACCTCGAAGTGTTCATGATTTGGGGTTACTAACTCCCATTTTTTAGGCTACTAGCACTCTAGAAGGACTCCTTCTTTTTATTTTTTCAGAGGGACAATATTTCTGCAATTCCATGCCTCTTATCCTCTTTCCAAGGGTTACTAACTCCTTTTATTAAAGACAAGAGTGACAACAATGGATTGATTTTTTTTTTAAAAAAAAGTATACAGAAATACCTCTTCTCCTCTTGCATGAAAGCACTTCTTTTTGAAAACAATTTTTTTAACTACCCTTTTATATAAGTAGTCCCCCACACTTGTTCTTGACATATCCATAACATACTTTCATAATTGTAATTTCAATAAAAATTAAACACAAGTTCTAGAAATAGGCAATCATAGAAATAATGAACAATATGCTTTTATCACAAAACTCTAATTATACCTAATTCTAAGAAATAAGATATTATACTATCAATTAGATAAAATATTCTTGAAGATTCTAAGCATTCTTCAATCATAATTAAATCAATCAATCAATACATGCAAAATTTTTAAAATTTTCGAAAAATATCATGGCATTGATTAAGATTAATGCATGTAAACTTCCTATTAAACTACACTCTCTCCCCCACACTGAAAAGACACATTGTCCTCAATGTGAAAACACATAAGAAATTAACACAAACAATTATGCATGCTCATGTGGTTTATTTAAATGCAGAAAATAAAAACTAAACTACTAACAATTAATTCACATCAAAGAACAGGCAAGCAATCAAAGCAATAATCAATCAAGACAAAATAATGCAAGGAAAATTAAAAAGATAGGCTTCTCTGTTTGTAGGCATAAGCTCCTAAATCATGGCTTCTGAAACTGGACTCCTTTCGAATTTAGCTTGTAATCGTCCAAATTAAGCACCATTTGCTCTCCTTTCGGTTCTTCATGTGAAATCATTGGGTTACCTCCCAATAAGCACCTTTCTTTAAGGTCTTTGGCTAGACTGCCTTAAAGAAATTATTCTTCAAGGGTGAAGGAACTATGCATATATTCCTTCAACAAATCCATAATGATTTTGAGAGTATCATTGATGGTTTTGAGAACTTCAAGTTGAATTTTATCAAGACTTGAAATCATCAAAGGTGGGTGTTTAGAATGAATGGCCGGTGGTGCCTCGGTGAAAACTCGAGGTGGCTCGGTGAATGGCCGGTTGTGGCTTGGTAGTGGCGCGGCTCTGGGTGGATATGGCCGGGTAGAAGCATGCGATAGCGTGGCAATGGCCGATCTTGACCAGGCAAGGTGCACAAAGCGTGCTGCATTGGCCGGGCATGTGGCGCGGAGGGTAGCGCGGATGGCGCGGAGGGTAGCGCGGATGGCGCAGAGGAAGGCACAGATGACTGGGCAGGCGGCACGGATGGCCGGGCCGTGGCCGGGCATGTGTCTCGGCGCAGCTCGGGTATGGTCGGTCCTATCCGGACCATGTGCGAGGATGGCGAGGCCACAGCCGGGCATTGGCCGGCTGAGATGGCTCGATCATGGCCTTGGGCATCTTCCTCTGGTGCTTTGACTTCCATCTTCTGCTTCTCTCCTTGTGGCTGAACTCCTTGCTTGTTGGCTTCTTGCTTCTTCTTTGCTTGCATCTTGGAGTTTGAAGATTGCGTCCTTCGAGATAATTCTTCAAACGCAAAGTATGCATTCTCCAGGGTTCTCTTCAATATTGGAGTGCGACTAAAGGAATCAACAATAACTCGATCTTTGAGTCCTAATCCTCCACATAAGATTTGGATTAGAATTCCTTTATTGAATCCATGTTGAGGCAATCGGCACACAACCTCTTAAATCTCCCCCAAAATTGGTGGAAATTCTCGTAGTAGCGTTGTCGAATGTCTCTTATCCTGTGTCTTCCTCTGAAATCTGATCAGGCTTTGTCTATGAAAGCTCCTCCACTTGCAGAATCTATGGAAGATCTGTCAAACGGTAGTAATCCTTCGTAGAAGTATTGGATCAGCAACTGTTCAATGATTTGATGATTGAGGCAGCTCGCACATAGTGTCTTGAAACGTTCCCAATATTCATGCATTGTTTCTCCATGGCGTTGCTTAATTCCGCAAATCTCCTTCCTTATACTTAATACTTTATGAGCAGGAAAGTACTTTTCAAGAACAATTTCTTAAGGCTCGTCCAAGATGTGATTAAACCAGTTGGTAAGAGGTACAACCAATCTTTTGCACGATCCACAAGAGTGAACGGAAAAGTTCTTAGCTTGGATCGGTCTTCAGTGATACCTTGAATATTTGTTGATGTGCAGGCAATCTGGAAATCTATCAGATGACGGTGAGGATCTTCTCCAGACATACCATGAAATTTGGGTAAAATCTGAATAAATCCAGATTTGATCTCAAACTTTGCAGTCGTATCTGGGTATCGAATTGCTAAGCGTTGGGCATTGACGTTTGGTGCAGAAAGCTCTCTCAGGGTTTTAGGACCTTCGTTTGCCATGTATTGTGACGATGTTGAAGCAGCAGATCTAGGAGTATTGGATTGAGAACTCGAATTGGATGACTCCTCTTCTTGTTGTCGATTTGATTTCTCCTTCCTTAGTGAAAATAGTCTTCTTTCTGGCTTTGAATCAAATTCAAACTCTTCTATACCACTACTTCTTGTGTTTAGCATGCAATTTCCTAGAAAAACTCAAAAACTCAAAAGAAAATATTAGTAGTAACAGTTCTTAAAAAAATTTAAAATTAAAGACAGAAAATAAAAGAAAATAATAATTTTTTTTTTTGAAAACGCAGAATTTTTTTTTATATGACACAAAAACTTTTTTTTTTTCAAAAACGCAAAGAAGAAAAAGAAATTTTTTTTTAGATCAAAAATGCAGAGACTAAGAGAAAATTCTCAGGATTCGTCTTCAGATGAGTCTATTCTTTACTTCCCCAGCAAAAACCAGGAGAAAGTTTTCCTTCCCCGGGAACGGCGCCAAAATTTATGATCGGTCGTCAGCAATCATAAAAATAATTCCCCACAAAATCCTAACTAAGTAGATAGGGTAAGTAGGGGTCGATCCCACAGAGAAGGTTGATAGACTTTATCCAAAGATACAATCCTTAAAAATCTCTCAAAAACAATATATAAAAACAGAGGTTTAAGAATAACAATTAAAAAGAAAGCAATTATACTAGAAAACAAAGCAAAGTAAATTAAAGCTAGATTTATGGCAAATAAGAAAGAAAACAATAATTAAAAAGCATACTTCTTCTCCAATGGTAGAAAACAATCAAATTGATAATGGATCCTTGATTTAAAAGATGAATTCAGTATTAAATCCTTGATGATAACTGGCCTAGGAAAATCCTAACATGCTTTTTAGATAAGATTACCGGTTAAAGCTTAAATTACCCCTTTCATTAACTTAACAAATCAATTACCGGTTAAGGCTTAAAGATTCACCAAGCAACAAAGCATTAAGTTCAACTATTTAATTAGTTCTTTCACACATGCTTAACTAGTAAAACCATACAACAACCAGATAAATCTGATCACTGGCATGCAAAACCCATTGAGCGACTATCAATCGTCATCAATTCACTACCAAACAATCAGAGTCGAGGGTTAACTGTTCCGCCTGACTTAGCAATAGATCTCTCAAATTATCACTTTATCGACCGCATAAATCAATAAAAATCAAGGTCATGGAATAAAACAGAGTTTAACATGCTATCTATCAAAAATAAAATGTTAAATTATAAGAACAGAAATCTCACCATATCAATTGATTGAATTCACCAAATGATCAGAAGTATAAACAATTTAGCTACTCATGGATTTGGGAAAATCGAGAGGCTTAAGAAAACTTACAATACTTGAAAGCAAAATCTCTTCTTGAATAACCTAGGGTTGCCGCCCCTCTCTATGTAAAGAGAGTGTGGCGGCACCCTAGCCCTAAAACTAGAACTAAAAGAGAAAAATAGATCTAAAACTATAATTGTGAATTGGTGTGTAGGTATGTGATTTGTGTTACAGGAGGTGGCTATTTATAGTGGAAATAACCATAGGAAATCCAATTCTAAGTAGGAAAGAGATCTAGGACGGTTTAGGGTCTAACTTAGACTCTAAGTTGCATTAAAAGTCTTCCTAGAACCAAAATCCTAGTCAAAATAGGATCCTGAAAAATCCTGAATTCGTGCAGGGACTTCGACAGCCTTTCTGGGCTCAAAAATGGCAGAATTGGGTCTTGGACTTGAAAGGAAAGTTGTAGAGCTCGGAGTTAGCTTTCCAACGAGTACTCGTGGGTTTAAAAAGGAGGTCTGAGTAGAAAGTTATGATCTTCTGCCAAAACTACGCTGAATCCTAATCCTGTTAGGACTAGAAGCGGGAATAAACGGGAATTGGATATGTCCTTGGATATAGGCGGCATTAATTGGGATTTTAACTCCAATTATGGGTTTATATGGGCTGAGTATTTTCCCATATAAAATATCCAAAATTCCTTAGCTATAAGGCTTATCCATGACTTGTCTTCAATCTTCGCAATTTAAGCTCCAATCTTCAATTCTTGCTCTTGAAATAATTCTTCAGTCTTCAAATCTTCAAATTGTCTTCAATGAGTCTTCAAACACGAGCTTCGAATCTTCCAAATCTATACTCAAAATTGCTTTGCTCAAATCTGTGTAAAAAGTCATCAAAATAGCTCCAAAAGTAGTGAAAAATAACAATTTCTCAATTTCACATCACTTAAAGACTCAAAACACAAATATTATCAAAATAGCATATATTTAAGCATAAATGGATCCAAAAACATAATAAAATAGCCATAAAAAGGGTCTTTTTTAGCTCAATCAATTGATTTGTCTCATTTTTGCTAGTAAGCCTAGACTCGTTTGAGCCCATGAATCCTAAATTGTCAAGTCTGATGTCTTGAAACCTAAATCTGATATTTTTAGGCCCAATTCATTAATATGGAAGTCCAAAGAAGGAGTCTAAGTGCAATCAGTAATTATGATGCAGTAATGATTTAGTCCTGATGCAGCATTATTAAATTCTATTCAAAGGAGGACTTCACAATAGCAGTTTTGGAAGAAAATTCATAACTTTTGATTTAGAGCTCAGAAAAATGCAAATGAGGTATCGTTAGAAAGAGGATTCCAATATCTACAACTTTTATGTTCGAGACATAATTATGTCGTTTCGATCGATGATTTTGCCCTTGAGATTTCTGGAAAAAAATATTCTCCTAAACCAACTTGGAGAATGTTTTGCACGAAAATTCAGATTCTAAAGATGATGTGGATTATTATTATTGGCCATGTTGTATCCTAATTAATGAAGATAATCTAAATTTTCATTATTTTAATAATGGAATAATTTAAATTTTTTAATAATGACAATTTAGAAATATATTTGAAAAAAGGGTATAATCAGAAAATATAAAATTTCTCCTTATTCGTACTTTTTATATATACTAGTTTTCACCTTTACGTGCGTTGCACGTGGCTCAACGTGTGTGAATAAAAATTTTTAAATAACTTTAAACAATAAGAATCAAAAAATATTCAATGAAAACAAATAATTAATAATAATGAATATTAATTAGCAGTGAAAGCATAATTTATTATAAAAATATATCGAAACAAATTCATGTAAAATGTTACATTTGTATTCGTAAATATTTGATCATCCTCATCCTACAGCTCTATGGAAAAGCAGTTTTGGAAACCATTCCTTTCTTGCTTAGCAAAATTCAAGTAAATGCTTTACTAATCAAAACCACAGCATATTTTATGAATCCAAATGAAATTCACCACCGCTTCATGTTAAATGGAAAAAGAACTTACAGTCAGACCTTCACGATATTTTGACTCAAAAACAGCCATAACAGCTAGTGAACCAGAACCCATAGTTGCAAATGGCAGAGTGTCTGTAGATCCATGAGGAGAAATCTGCATGATACCATAAGGTCAATGCAAAGGAAGTGGTAATGAATAATGCTTTTTTTTTGGTACCAGGTAATGAATAATGCTAAAGGGAAGAAAATTTCACTCTCATGTGTATAAGTCAACTAACCGTATGAAGATGTGGACCAGTCACATCTACTCCACCAAGAACCAAAGCAGCTTGAACATGTCCTTGGTACCTAGACAACAAGACAAGTAAATACCAGTAAGGGCCTTCTTTACAATATATACTAATAAGAAAAAGATCTAATTATACCAAGAATCACCCTCAAATATAAGCTTACTTGAAAAGATGATATTTTAAAAGAGTTTGGTTGTTACATCCCTTGATTCTCGTCCAGTATGATACCGATGGAGCTGCAGCTGGGAATTAACCAATGGAAGGCAACATAAAAAATAAATCAGAATATAATAGTCACATATACCACTTGATAATCAAATTAAACATAAGGAAAAGGAACAGATGCAAAAATAATAATAATTATAATAATAAAGCAAGAATAGCAGGAAAATAACTTTTACATACCAGTCACTGCCTCTGTATCAGCAGTAGTTCCTGCTCCACTGATCGAGCTAAATTAGACCCTATTTTTATGGCTATTTTACTATGTTTTTAGACCCATTTATGCTTAAATATATGCTATTTTGTTAATATTTGTGTTTTAAGTCTTTAAGTGATGTGAAATTGATAAATTGTTATTTTTCACTATTTTGGAGTTATTTTGATGACTTTTTACACAGATTTGAGCAAAGCAATTTTGAGCATAGATTTGAAGATTCGAAGTTCGTGTTTGAAGACCATTTGAAGATAATTTGAAGACTTGAAGATTTTTGAAGATCTATTTCAAGAGGAAGAATTGAAGATTGGAGCTTTAATTGAAGACAAGCCATGGATAAGCCCTTAATCTTTGGTAGTTATGGATATTTTATATGGGAAGATATTCAGCCCATATGAATAATTAATTGGAATTAAAATCCCAATTAATGACTCATAAATCCAAGGAAATATCCAAATCCCGTTGATTCCCGATTGTAGTCCTAACAGGATTAGGATTCAGGCGCAGTTTTGGTAGAAAAATCATAACTTTCTGCTCAGACCTCCGTTTGAAGACCATAAGTACTCGTTGGAAAGCTAACTCCGAGATCTACAACTTTCCTTCGAAGTCCAAGACCCAGTTCTGCCGTTTTTAAACCCAAAAATACCGTCGAAGTCCCTGCACGAAATCATGATTTTTTTTTTCAGGATCCTATTTTAACTTCGATTCTACTCTAGGAAGACTTTTAATCCAACTTGCAGTCTAAGTTAGACCCAAAACCGACTTAGACCCCTTTCCAAGTTAGAACTGGATTTCCTAGGGTTATTTCCACTATAAATAGCCACCTCCTGTAACACAAATCACACACCAAAATATTTTCACATAGATAATTTCTTTTCTTTTAGTTTTCTTCTAGTTTTTTAGGGCTAGGGTGCGCCACCCTCTCTTTGCATAGAGAGGGGCGGCAACTCTAGGTTATTCAAGAGGAGATTTCGCCCCCTTCAAGTTTTGTAAGTTTTCTTGAGCTTCTCATGAATTTTCCTAAATCCATGAGTAACTAAATTCTTAATACATCTAATCCTTTGGTGAATTCAATCAATTAACATGGTGAGATTTCTGTTCTTATAATTTGGTATTTTATTCTTGATAGATAGCATGTTAAACTCTGTTTTAATTCTACAATCTTGATTTTTATTGATTTGTTCCGGCCGGTAAAGAGGTATTTTGAGAGATTGTTGGCTAGATCAAATAGCGGATTGACGTTCATGTTTGATCGTGTGTAGCAAGTTAGCCGCGCTTGACGGCGGGTTAATTGGGTTTGCATGCCAGTGATCAGATTTATATGGTTGTTGTATGGTTTTATTTATTAAGCATGTGTGAAAGAACTAATAAAAGTTGATCTTAATGCTTTGAATCCTAGCAAATCTTTAAGACTTGACGGTTAATCTTATCTAAATAGCATGTTAGGATTTTCCCTAGACCAGTTATCATCTTGAATTTAATATTGAATTTATCTTTTAAATCGAGGACCCATAATTAATTTGATTGTTTTCTACCATTGGAGAAGAAGTATGCATTCTTATTATTGTTTTCTTTCTTAACTGCCATAGATTTAGATTTAATTCACTTTGCTCTGTTTCTAGTTTAATTGCTTTCTTTTTAATTGTTATTTTCAAACCTTTGTTTTTACGTGTTGTTTTGAGAGATTTTTAAGGATTGTATATTTGGATAAAGTCTATCAACCTTCTCTGTGGGATCGACCCCTACTTACCCTATCTACTTAGTTAGGAGTTTGTTGGGATATTATTTTTATGATTGTTGACGACCGATCATAAATTTTGGCGCCGTTGCCAGGGAAGCTAAATAGACTCATCTAAAGACGAATCCTGGGAATTTTCTCTTAGTCTCTGTGTTTCTGTCCTAAAAAAAACAAAACAAAAAAAATTTGTTTTGTTTTTCGTCAAGAAAAAAAAAAGAGAGTTTTTGCGTCATAAATTTTTTTTTTTGTTTTGTGTTTTTGCGTTTTTATTTAAAAAAAAAATTCTTTTCTTGTTTTACGTTTTCAAAAAGAAAAAAATATATTTTCCTTTATTTTTTTGCTTTTAATTTTGTTTAAGAACTTTTACTACTAATTTTTCTTTTGAGTTTTTGTTTTTTCTAGAAACAGATCCAATGGAGCAAGCACGTTCGATAAGGGAGTTGAATTCCAATTGTAAAGTGTCATCCCTCTGCATTGATTATCCACCAATGGATATGTCCTATGAACTGAAGCCAGGAGTGATCTGCATGTTGCCAATTTTCCAAGGAGAACACTATGAGAATCCTTATGAACACCTGCAAAGTTTCTTTATCAAGTGTGCTGCAATTACTGGGATGCCTGAAGAACAAGCAAAGCTTCGAACTTTTCCAATCACTCTCGAAGGAAAAGCAAAAAGCTGGTTTCTGAGTCTGCCACCAAAATCCATAACTACATGGAAGGAATTGGAGACAACATTCTTGAACAAGTACTTTCCAGAAACGAAGCGAGCTGATGTCAGAAAAAGAATTAGCTCTTGTCAACAGCTACCCAACGAAAAGTGGCACCAATACTGGGAGAGATACAACAAGATTTGCGCAAGTTGCCCCTATCACAACTTGAGTGAAGCAAGTCTGATTCAAAACTTTTACGATGGACTCACCTATGAAAATCGGACCTATGTTGATGCTGCTAGTGGAGGAAGCCTAACACTCAAAACTCCTGAAGAAGCAAGGAAGCTGCTCGACACCATGACAGAAAACATCTACCAATTCAGCACGATGGATGAACACTCTACAACCAAATCATCAGAGAAGGAATCTCTTGCCGAAATAAAAGAAAGAATGGAGCATTTAGACAAAGTAGTCTCATCGTTGGCAAGTCAACAAGAGACTCTCACCAAGATGTTCACACAATTTCTGCAAAGAGAACCTTAATCCATCCAAGCACCTTTAATTGCGCCGATTCCACCTTCAGTGGCACTACCTCCTGTACCTGCTTTCTCTGCTGAACCACCACAAGTTGTTGTACCTGATGAGCAAGAGACGATTACTTTCAGAACTATGGAGGAGAGACATCGCAAAGCAACAATCGATTTCCTCACCAAAGGAAAAGAAAGATTCAAGGGAATGAAGAAGATGGAGACTATTTACGGTCCACCACCGTTTCCTCAAAGGTTTGTGCCGCAAAGAAAGACATGTAGTGAAGAAAGCCAAGATGATTCACTTCAAAAGAAGGAGAAGGTAAACATCCCTTTGATTGCTGCAATTAAAGAAATTTCCAAAGAAGAGATCGAGGCAACATCATCATGGAAGGAACCTGAACCATGCGAAGTCTACATCCCTGCTCTACCAACGGAGGATTCCAAGATTGCACAAGAAGAATCAGAAGCACCGAAAGAGGATATCAAGATGGACATCCCTTCACCTTCTCCTCCAAGCCGTGCCAAGCCAGAAGATGAGCCACCAAACGATGAACAACTTGGACACCTTGAGCTGAACGAAACAAAGATCAAATATGAGGATTGGATACCTATGGATCAATTCTTTCTGGAGGACAAGAAGATTTGCCAACACGAGGACACTTTCCAAAGGCGAGACGAGAACAATGCTAATCAAGAATGCCAGAAGCATCCATTGCATCAACCTCTCACAGCAACAAAGATGGCATTGTCATTCCTAGCTATTCATGGAGTCGCCCTCAGGAAAATTGATGATTTCTTTCCTTATCTCTTCTTTTTATCTTCATATTTTTGTGCTCATATTCTTCCAATCTCATCATATTTGCTTTATGCTTTGAAGTGGTATGATCCACCCTAACAAAGGGAGATGAAGGAAGGTCTAGCCAAAGACATTAAAGGAAGGCGCTGCTTGGGAGGCAACCCAAGAATTTACTAACATGTTAATTTACTTTTTAGTTTTCTTTTTCTTTTTCTTTTTAGGATTTCAAATTCAGGAAAAATTCGAACAATTGGAGCTTTTGAACATTTGCAAAAGAAACCGAATGGAATTCCGAAGGAGAGGAGCAAACGATGGAAGCCAATTATGATCGAGCCAACCTAGCTAGCTCGGCCGGCTAATGCCCGGCTATGGCCCGATCGTCTACACATAAGGCCTGGCTAGGACCGGCCATGCCCGAGCCGCACAACATGCTAGGCTGGCCATGGCCTAGCTACCCGCGCGCCATACCCGGCTATGGCCCGGCCACTGCCGCACCAGCCGCGCGACACAACCGGCCTCATCCGCTCCACTTGCGTGCCAAGCTTGGCCAGGACCGGTCTTCACCATGGTAGCCCGTGCAAACATCGAGCCGCCACCAGCCATGTCACCTCCAGCCCGTGCTACATAAATAGAGAAGCTTTCTTAAACTCGTCTCCATTTACTTTTTCTTTGCATTGTTATCTTTTGATTGATTATTGCTTTGATTGATTGCCTATTCCTTGATCTGAATTAGTTGTTTGTATTTCTTTTCTATGTTTTCTATGCTTTGATTTAGATCTTTATAATGACTTATGCTATGATTGCCATGATTAATGCTTTAAAAAGCTTGATTGGGTCGACACTTTCTTTGTGAGTCAAGTATTTCATTAACTCATCTACTTAGTCATCACACTTATGAGGGACACAATACACACATGTGCATTCACATTGAGGACAATGTATCTTTTAAGTGTGGGGGAGAGAGTCTAATGAAGAGTTAGAGTCTGCATGCATAGAAATCCATGAAATTTTTCGAAAATTTTGCACAATTTTGAATTTTTCATGCATATATTAATTGATAGATTTGATTATGATTGATGAATGCTTAGAATTTTTAAGAATGCTTTATTTGATTGATTGATTTTTAGCATGTTATCTTATTTCTTAGAATTAGGTATAATTAGAGTTTTGTGATATGATCTTATTGTTTATTTCTTCTATGATTATCTATTTTTAGAACTTGTGTTTAATCTTTATTGAAATTACAATTATGAAAGTATGTTATGGATATATCAAGAACAAGTGTGGGGGACTACTTATATAAAAGGGTAGTTAAAAATTTGTTTTCATAAAAAGAAGTGTTTTCATGCAAGAGGAGAAGAGGTATTTCTACATACTTTCAAAAAAAAAATTATAATCCATTGTTGTCACTCTTTTCTTTAACAAAAGGAGTTAGTAACCCTTGGAAAGAGGATAAGAGGCATGGAATTGCAGAAATATTGTCCCTCTAAAAAAAAAAGAAGGAGTCCTTCTAGAGTGCTAGTAGCCTCAAAAATGGGAGTTAGTAACCCCAAATCATGAACACTTCGAGGTTAGTAACCTCAATTTTCTAAAAATCAATTACCCTTTAAAAATCTATTATAACCCACACGAAAATCTTTGATTTGTATCTATGATATGCGATCCTTTGAGTAATGGAGATAAAGATGAAGACGTAAGCTTATGGAAAGAAGTAGTTATAGGATGTGATGAATGGTAAGTGATTAGAACTACTTTAATTATGGTTACTTAAGAATAAAGATGCTTGCTATTTCTAGATCTTTTGAATTAAGTGCTCTTATTATTCTTTGTTATTTTGATTTCATGATTGCATTAATCCATGATATGTGTATGTATTAAAATTTTATTTTTGAAAAGAATGGATTTAAACATAGATTTGTATAAAATTTGTTCTGTTTTTCATACTAACCCATGAGTCAATCGAGTCTAGTTTTAAACATGTTTGTGGGTATCGTCCTAGTTAAGTAAACCCTCAGGTGACATAACACCTCCTGAGTACCTCTATCAGTCTCAGGTTTAAATGGCTTGCGTCACGTGCTAAGGTGCCGCCATACACCTACGAAAGTGGAATCTTTATTTGCATTAGTCTTTGTTTTTGTTTTCTTAGTTTTTATGCATTAGTTTGCTAGGGACTAGCAAAGATATAGTGTGGGGGAAATTATGATCGAGCTAAATTAGACCCTATTTTTATGGCTATTTTACTATGTTTTTAGACCCATTTATGCTTAAATATATGCTATTTTGTTAATATTTGTGTTTTTAGTCTTTAAGTGATGTGAAATTGATAAATTGTTATTTTTCACTATTTTTGGAGTTATTTTGATGACTTTTTACACAGATTTGAGTAAAGCAATTTTGAGCATAGATTTGAAGATTCGAAGTTCGTGTTTGAAGACCATTTGAAGATAATTTGAAGACTTGAAGATTTTTGAAGATCTATTTCAAGAGGAAGAATTGAAGATTGGAGCTTTAATTGAAGACAAGCCATGGATAAGCCCTTAAGCTTTGGTATTTATGGATATTTTATATGGGAAGATATTCAGCCCATATGAATAATTAATTGGAATTAAAATCTCAATTAATGACTCCTAAATCCAAGGAAATATCCAAATCCCGTAGATTCCCGATTCTAGTCTTAACAGGATTAGGATTCAGGCGCAGTTTTGGTAGAAAAATCATAACTTTCTGCTCAGACCTCCGTTTGAAGATCATGAGTACTCGTTGGAAAGCTAACTCCGAGATCTACAACTTTCCTTTGAAGTTCAAGACCCAGTTCTGCCGTTTTTAAGCCCAAAAATGCCGTCGAAGTCCCTGCCGAAATCAGGATTTTTTTCAGGATCCTATTTTAACTTGGATTCTACTCTAGGAAAACTTTTAATCCATCTTGGAGTCTAAGTTAGACCCAAAACCGACTTAGACCCCTTTCCAAGTTAGAATTGGATTTCCTAGGGTTATTTCCACTATAAATAGCCACCTCCTGTAACACAAATCACACACCAAAATATTTTCACATAGATAATTTCTTTTCTACTAGTTTTCTTCTAGTTTTTTAGGGCTAGGGTGCGCCACCCTCTCTTTGCATAGAGAGGGGCGGCAACCCTAGGTTATTCAAGAGGAGATTTCGCCCCCCTTCAAGTTTTGTAAGTTTTCTTGAGCTTCTCATGGATTTTCCCAAATCCATGAGTAACTAAATTCTTAATACTTCTAATCCTTTGGTGAATTCAATCAATTAACATGGTGAGATTTCTGTTCTTATAATTTGGTATTTTATTCTTGATAGATAGCATGTTAAACTCTGTTTTAATTCTACAATCTTGATTTTTATTGATTTGTTCCGGCCGGTAAAGAGGTAATTTGAGAGATTGTTGGCTAGATCAAATAGCGGATTGACGTTCATGTTTGATTGTGTGTAGCAAGTTAGCCGCGCTTGACGACGGGTTAATTGGGTTTGCATGCCAGTGATCAGATTTATCTGGTTGTTATTTGGTTTTATTTATTAAGCATGTGTGAAAGAACTAATAAAAGTTGATCTTAATGCTTTTAATCCTAGCAAATCTTTAAGGCTTGACGACTAATTGATTAGTTAGGAGGAGAAAGGGGTAATTTAAGGCTTGACGGTTAATCTTATCTAAATAGCATGTTAGGGTTTTCCCTAGACCAGTTATCATCTTGAATTTAATATTGAATTAATCTTTTAAATCGAGGACCCACAATTAATTTGATTCTTTTCTACCATTGGAGAAGAAGTATGCATTCTTATTATTGTTTTCTTTCTTAACTGCCATAGATTTAGATTTAATTTACTTTGCTCTGTTTCTAGTTTGATTGCTTTCTTTTTAATTGCTATTTTCAAACCTTTGTTTTTACGTGTTGTTTTGAGAGATTTTTAAGGATTGTATATTTGGATAAAGTCTATCAACCTTCTCTATGGGATCGACCCCTACTTACCCTATCTACTTAGTTAGGAGTTTGTTGGGATATTATTTTTATGATTGTTGACGACCGATCATCCACATTAATAAATATTAGGCGCCATATAGAGAATTTTCTCACAGTTCTTATCACAAACAATGGGCCCTGCAGTGGCTCTTGTATCTGCTCCGAGGATGACTCTGTCCTGGTACAAAAAGAATGAACTTATATGGTATAAAATAAGGACTTATTGTATCACTCATATCCATCCCATTCTCATGAATAGATTAAGAGGTAAATGCTTTAAAAGAATTGAAGATTTGAGAAACATTGATTGGTCAGAATCTTAACGATATCCCTTCCGTAACTTCAAAGAAGCAAAATCTAGATTAACAGTTCTAAAGATAGAGAAGTATATTAAACGGAAGAGTATTAGTCTAGTGAGATAATAATTGCTAATCAAATTAAATTTTACAAGTCATATTAGTCCGCGCTAGCGCTACAGGCATTCTTTGTTTTAGAGTGGTACTTGATTAACTGATTGCATAAGGATATTAATATAATCAATTATGCAATTTAAATGGATTAGTTTTAATATTGTCTCTTGCTATTGCCATAAATCTTTGTAAGCTAACTTTTTAGACATGCAAAACTAAGAAAGTCAAAGAACATGTTTTTATTTGTATGTAATAGGAAGTGCAAAGATGCAATAGAATATGCTATTAATTGGATAATAATAGACTCAATGAAGAAATGGTGGTTTAATTCAGAAGGGAAAAACATTGAACGTTCATGGTGAAGAGATGGGGAAGGAGAAGAAAAGGGAAAGAGATGTGAAGGTGAAAACAAAGGGGAGTAATGAAATGTTTGATTTTTGGCAAACTTAAAGATTGATTAGTAGTGAGGAGTTGAAAGGAAGCAGCAGCTGAGTTGGTGAGAGGAAAAAGAAAAGGGGGGGAGGGGGGGAAGGGAGAAACATTAACTAAAAACAATTAAGGAAGGGGAATGAGTAATTACAAAAAAGGGTAGCAGGAAAAGGAAGGGGGGAAACTCATAGAGGGGCTTTTGGTCATCCGCAAAGTGAGAAAAGACCAAAAAGAGGCAAAAGGTGGCACCACATTAATCCTCAATTTGGCATTTTAGTAATTTCCCTGGTAACTAAAAATAATATATAGTATATATTAGTAATCATTAAATAAGAAATAAATATAAACAATATAAATAGAAAAGTATATTAAATGTAAGAGTAGTAGTCTAATATTAAGAGTAATAGTCTTTTTGGCACCAAGAAAGCAAAATTAAGAGTAGTAGTCTAGTGAGGTAATAATTGTTAATTAAATTTTATTTTTATTAGTAATCATTAAATAATAAATATAAACAATATATAAATAAAATCTAATAATATTAATTGTAGAATGGTAAAATAGAAATATATTTGACAAATAAAGGTATAATGGACGATATAAAAGTTTTACAGGTAAACGTACTTTTTAATATAGTATAGATATAGATATAGTATAGATAATATATAGATATATGATTTATATATATTAATTTTATATAAAATTGGTTTGGTCAAAATTTTTCAAAACTAAAAGTTCATGGAATAATACGAAAAAATCGAGTGTCTTCAAACAAAATAATAAGGTGAAAATCAAACTAACTGAACTGTTTTAACATAATTTAATTTTATCGGCTTAGTCTGTTAAATTAGTTTCAACCAATACTGATCACACCCTACATATATATATAAATATAATTATGGTTCAATATCACATGATTATAGGGGGAAAAAAAATTATTGGTGAACTTGACATTTGCTATGAAGTTCGTACGTGTGGTATAAGGTAAATTCCACCTTAAGTCCTAATTCTTTTATTTCATTTTCACTTTAGTCCCTAACCTTTTAATTTTATCATCTTAATTCCATTTTTTTTAAAATAATTCCATTTTAATCCTTTAGAAAATTATACCTACTATTAATGAGCAAGACCCTCATTGAGCGCCATATGGCGTTTGGTTTCTTTGACAAGTGTCAATTATTAATTTTCTAATGCTTTGTTTATTATGTTTGTGTTCATTCAATATTTAATTTTTTGTGTAAATTTCAAAATTAATTATAGACTATGAATCTATGATCATAAATTATTTATATTTTGGGAAAATTAAAAGTGGTTCATCATCCCTTTTCCTCTGCTGTTCAATGAATGTCAAGAATAATATCATAGATCAAATTAATTAGAGGGGAGGTTTTTTTTTTTTACCAAAACAATTCTATAAAATAAATTATAAATTAAATATAAATTTCATTTCTTAACTTAATTTTCATAAAAAATAAAACAGTCGTACGCGAAGCGCAGCCGAGAAGTTCTAGTTATTGTTGAATTGAATGCACATGGAAAAAGTTTCCAATTCTACAAAAGGATAAAATTGGACACACATTGAAAGATACAACACCATTAATTCATTTTTTTTTTTTTTTTGTAAAAAACGAAACTTAAAAACTTAAAGAGTGGAATTAAGTTATGCTAAAGCCATGAGGAAAAGCCACCCCTCTCGCAACCACAACCAAAGCACCAAGAACAGCCTCAGGCGGGATTCTAAAGAGTTCGTACTCCTCCTCAAGATCACACCACAGTTTAGACACCATATCCGCGCTAAAATTACCCTCCCGTAATGTAAATAATAAGTTCACCTCTAAAACAAACCCTTAAATTTAGGCATGATTTTAGCCCAAGGTTTAGCCCCCTTTTAAAACAAATCCTATATAAAGGGTAAGTTCTCAAATTTGAGATTTTATTGGGATAGGGTTTTAGAAAATCGATGAGTTATCTTCATATTATTAATTGGTCTCATAGATGATTAGGTGTGTCCGTCCCATCTAATAATTTCTTCCAATGAAGAATCCGCGATGACAAGATCAATAAATTGACGGAAAAAAATGGAAGATAGAAATATGGAAAATGTGACTAATTAAGCTAACGTATGGCATGCACATTGAACTAATTGAAGCATGTGGAGGAGTCTCGTGCCTCAACTAGCTTAAATGAATCAATTATATGATTTTTTTGGGGGTTAAAAAATCTTAGTGATGATAAATTACAAGTACATGTTAGGTGCAAAAAATTGATTTCGGCCAAAGAGTTCTTAAAAAACAAAAAGCCCGATTAATGGCCTACGACTTGGTGAACTTGAGATTTTTACATTTGCTACTTTGAAGTTCGTACGTGTGGTATAAGGTAAATTCCACCTTAAGTCCTAATTCTTTTATTTTATTTTCACTTTAGTCCCTAACCTTTTAATTTTTTCATCTTAATTCCATTTTTTAAAATAATTCCATTTTAATCCTTTAGAAAATTATTGCTGAATTGAATGCACAAGGAAAAAATTTCCAATTCTACAAAAAGATCAAAATGGAAACACATTGAAAGATACGGCACCATTAATTCAAAATTTCTTTTTTTCTTTTGGTAAAAAACGAAACTTAAAAAACTTAAACAGGAACTAAGTTATGCTAAATCCACAAGGAAAAGCCACCCCTCTCGCATCCTCATCCAAAGCACCAAGAATAGCCCCAGGCGGGATTCTAAAGAGTTCGTACTCTTTCTCAGATCACACCCGGTTCAGACACCATATCCGCACTAAACTTACCCTCCCGTAATGTATGTTGACAAGTACAAGACCACTCATGAGCCAGAAATTCCCTAATATATATATATATATATATATATACTATATATTATTTTTAATGACTATGGAAATTACTTAAAGGGCAAATTAAGGATTAATGTGGTGCCTCCTTTTGGTCTTTTTTGGTCTTTTCTCACTTTTTGGGTGACTAAAAAGACCATCGATGAATTGCCTCCCTTACTTTTCCTGCTGCCCTTTTTTTGTAAGTTACTAATTTTATATTTATGATTAAGTGTGTTTTAATTACATATCAATTGTGTGTAAATATTAGGATTTACTGGTTCAACTCCTCTGCCGGAATTCCAAAGAATTGGTGCTATAAATGTATCTGCAATAATGATTGGTTCATGGGTAAACTATTGACATTCCAGTTTTGTTTTCCTTTCGTCTTCATTTTTATTTGGGTGGTTTTTTTCTTCCCTAACATTTCTCTAAATTGGTTTCACATGGACTCCGTTCTGTTTCCTAAAATTTCCAGGTGGACGTTGATAAGATGTTTCCATTTAATTTAGCAGCGCCTTAAGATAGCATAACCTAAAGTGGGGAGCTTTCATTTCTCACTGCAACATTTTGAGGTAAATCTGGATTTATTTGTTGATTATATTATTTGATATTTAAATTTAACATTTCCTTATTCCTCTTTTATTTTACAAAAAGGTTTTTTTTTTAATTTATCATTCGACTTCCTTTTTATTGAGGTTTCTATTAGTTGCTTATGTTTAGTATATTTCGACATTTTCAATGCTAAGTACAATCATTTTGTGACGCATTGTGTAAATTACACATGCTCCTGCAAATGCTCTCAACTAACTCAAATTTCCTACGACAACTATACATGCTCCTTGACTACAAAAAATTAGGCCTTCCTTATGCAAAAGCCAAATTTTTTCACTTAACTGAGTTTATTAATTTAACAATTACAATCAAGATTAAAAATTGACCGTAGTGTACTATGTTTTTTAGATAATCAACATACATTTCAAGCAACAATAAATATTAGATTTGTTTTGATGAATTATCTAGAGATGAAGTAGAATATTAGCTTTATTTTGAGGAATTACCTAGAGATGGAGTACTAGAATTTAAGTAATGCACTTTTAGAATGAAAAATAGGTCATGTGTTTTGCTTTATATATGCGAATTATTTGTTTTGATGTATGAGTTTCTCCTAACTGATTAACTTACCGCCAATGCAATATCTTCTTACTAACCGACTTAAACAACTACAAAAAATATAGCACTATTAAGAAGATGATTGTAACTCAAGCGCAGGCCGCCCTGCTTGTATCAATTAATTCCCCTTTAAAACGGATTTGGCTCCTCTCCGGTCCATAAAAAGGACTGGAGAAGCCAGTCTATGCCCAGATGTTGACACGTGTAAAGATAAAAATCTAATGGATGCTATCCTTTTATTCGTAATTGTTGTAGTGTACTAGATTATTTTTCAGTTTCCTCAATTCTTCTCTACTTACGTTTCCTGAAAACACAAAAAGTCAAAACCTCTAACTGTTCTTCCTCCGCTTGCAATCTTTCTCAATCTGCAATTTAGTCGATTTCTAATTCGATTTCTTATACTGTCAATCTTTATTGATTTGTTTTTTACTGCTCTCCGAGGCTTTTGCGAGAATTATTCTGTTGTTTATATTTACCTGATTAACATGGACTATCAACGAGGATGGCCTCTGCCTTGCCAGGCTCTAGGCGATGAACCTGTACTTTCCAAGTTTGAATGAAATGGCTTGTAAATCGGCTTGATCCATTTTAGCGATATAATGACTACCGAAAATCCCTGCCTTGATCGTTTTCGGAAAGCTCCAGACTCTACAGCTGTATATGCAGCTCTATTTTGGAAATCTTATTTAGATCATACAAATTCACTCAGGTGAATGAGTTTTGATCATCTATGAACTAGAACCAATAATAACGCCAACCACAATGCCGGCCGGTGGTCATCAACACTTTCTAAAACGCAGGCCATCCAATTTCTCTGATTACCTCTGCCACATGCCTGCAAAATTACGACTATCTTCTCTCCCTTCTTCTCTGTCATCACCTTCTTTATATTTGTTCATATTCACTCTTCCAGTGAAGTATTCACTTCAACTTCCTTTGCAATGAGCTTCGGCTCTTCATTCTCTCTTTTCTTTCTTTTTCTTTTTTTTGAATTGTTATGATTTCCTTAGACTATTTCTTCCAAAATAAGCATTTAGTAGTATTTAGAGATTGATCCATTTGTAATTTTTGGGTGCTGGAACGGAGATAGCTTAGGGGTGGAGAAGAGAAGTTCCAGGATTAGAGAAGAATTTGGAAAAATCTGTTGCAATACAATAATTTTTTACGAAAGGATTCTAACCGTCAGATGCAAAGATTTACACGTGTCATGATCAGGGTATAGACCGGCCTAAAAAGGACTGGAGAGGAGGCAAATCCCTTTAAAACAACCTCATAATGGAACCACATTGAAAGATTAAGAATTCAGATCGAACAATTTAAAACTTAGGGGACAAAATGGAATCTGAATAAATAATTAATAACCATATATAGATGAGATTTGCTCATTGTATAATTATTGGCTGTTATATTATAATATAATATATAATATATAATATTAATAGGGTTACATTTTTTTAAGGGAATAATAGGGTTTTTTTTAATGTATAGAGAGTATATAAAATCTATACACTATCAATTAATGAATATTTGAATGTTACATCATAATTTTGTATTTACAAAATTATGAGACCCGTCAATATAGATATTTTAATTATTTTTAGTTTTAATGTATTGATAAATATTAAGAAGAAATTAACTAGTGAAGACAACCACCTTTCGCTTCTATCACCGACCGATCTACTGCTGATTTTCACGGTATAATAATTTTTTTTTCTCTTCCCTCTGATTACAACTCTCTCACACATGACTATATATTTACTCAATCTTTTCAACTAGTCTATAGTAATATATACTAATATATAATCTATACTAATATATAATGTCAACTAAATTTGTCTCATGAATGGAGCAGATAAAAACCCAATTGGCAAAATTCTAAGAACTCCCTCTCAAAAACCTTTCATGTAGAGTTTACTCTTCTTTTTTAAAGAAAAAACTAAATAATAATAAAAAAAAACTACCCATAAACTTTCAAAAATTTAAACTACCAATTAACAACTAAAATTCCATTTTATCTTGGGAAAATTTCAAAAAGAGGTGGTTTACTAGAAACTTTTATTAATTGGTATAATGAAAATAAATAATTATCATCAAGTAAATTATATTTTATAAAATTTGTATAAAGGAAATCACAATTACTATTATAACCTTAGTACAAGTTAACTGTGCTTTTTTCTTCCTTACAATTGAAAATTCCTATTTATGTTATAAAATTAATGAAGAACACCAAGAACAATAGAGATAAAAGAGAGAGAATTTCTATTATTCAGAGAGAAGAGAATACAGAAATCTGATGTGTGTGTAAAATAACTTAGGGAACTCCCTTTATATAGTGGAGTAAATTCCCTTTACATTTAATGCTAATCTACTTGACTTGCAAGCAAAGTAATATCCAACGGTGGATGATGCTCCAGGGAACCTTCCAGGTAATCTCCTTGTAATCTTCCTTGATTCTCTCATTAATGTTTGATTCTCTCTTAAACCAAATGGGCCTGAGTGGTGGGAAGTCCAATACGTTAATAATCATCATGTTCATAACACTCCCCCTTGGACAGAACACCACTTTAAACGGGCTTATTAACTGCTTCGTTAAAAACCTTAAGCTGGAAAACCCAATGGGACAAAACCAGACATAAGGGAACAATAATACAGCATATTAAGTCCATTGTCTTCTGGACAAATATTACATGTGCTTTAGTTTGTCTCATTAAAAACCTTAAGTCGGAAAATCCAGTGGGAGAAAACCGAACAAAAGGGAAAAAGAGTGCAATGCACATATACTCATAATCTCTCCCCCTGAATTAAAACAATCTACCACTTTTGGGGTATATAATCATTTCCATTTCTGGGGAAATCAATTTTGCATTGCACTAACTCGCCTCATACCAATGCCATAAACTAGTTTCTCAATTGTTGATGTTGACAATGATTTGGTTAACAAATCTTCAAGATTATCCATGGAGCAAATTTGTTTAACATCAACTTGTTGACTTTAGAGTTCATGAGCATAGAAAAATTTTGGAGAGATGTGCTTGGTCCTATCACCTTTAATATATCCTCACCTAACTTGTGCAACACAAGCAGCATTATCTTCATAGATAATAGTGGGAGAGTCTTCAACCGGTTTCATTCCACATGTGTTTTGGATATGGGCTATAATGGATCTTAACCAAACACACTCTCTTCCGGCCTCATGGAGGGAAATAATTTCAGAGTGGTTGGAAGAAGTAGCTACTAGCGTTTGCTTAGTAGAACGCCAAGAAATGCTTGTGCCATTATAGCAAAATAAATAACCGGTTTGAGAGCGAGCCTTATGCGGATCAGATTGATATCCAGCATCAGCATATCCTACTAAACCAGAGTTAGTAGCTTTCTTGGAATACTATAACCCCAAATCTATGGTTCAGCGGAGATAACGAAAAATATGTTTAATTCCATTCCAATTTCTCCGTGTTGGCTCAGAACTAAAACGTGCCAACAAATTTACCGCAAAAGCGATATCAGGTCTCGTGCACTGTGCCAAATACATAAGTCCCCCGATAGCATTGAGGTATGGTACTTTAGGACCAAGTATATCCTCATCATGTTGTTTAGGACGAAACAGGTCCTTTTGGGGATCAAGAGACCTTACAACCATAGGGGTGCTCAAAGGATGAGCCTTGTCCATGTTAAAGCGTTTAAGCAACTTTTCAGTATGCCCTGACTGATGGACAAGTATACCATGTTCTTTGTGCTCAAGCTCTAGACCAAGGCATAATTTGGTTTTACCCAAATCCTTAAACTCAAACTCCTTTTTCAAATATTCAGCAGCTTTTGATAACTCTTCAGGAGTTCCAATTATGTTTATATCGTCGACATAAACTGCTATTATAGCAAATCCGATTTCAGATTTCTTAATGAACACACATGGGCAAATGGGATCATTCAAGTACCCTTCCTTAGTTAGGTATTCGCTTAAGCGTTGATACCACATTCGGCCGGATTGCTTTAACCCATATAAATATCTTTGCAACTTTACTGAGAATAAGTTGCGGGGAGTGTATGCTTCAGGCATTTTGAATCCCTGAGGAATTTTCATATAGATATCGAATCTAATGAACCGTATAAGTATGCTGTCACGACGTCCATAAGAAGCATTACTAAATTATCTTTAACTACCCAACTTATGAGAAAACGAAAAGTAATTGTATCCATCACAGGTGAATACGTTTCATCCTAATCTATCCCAGGTTTCTGAGAGAATCCTTGGGCTACGTGCCAGGCTTTATACCTCACGACTTCGTTTTTCTCATTTCGTTTTCGGACAAAGACCCATTTGAATCCAACGGGCTTTACATTGTCAGGGGTTTTAGTAATGGGTCGAAAAACTTCACGTTTGGCAAGGGAAGTCAATTCAGCTTGGATTGCTTCCTCCCATTTAGGCCAATCTTGCCTTTGACGACATTCAGTAATTAACCGAGGTTCATAATCATCATTCATAATTTCTGAGTAACTGAGAGAGCAAATGCTTCATTGATGATTATCTCATTCCGATCCCATATTTCATTACAATAGTTCATGGGAATTTCTGTATTACTGGGATCGTTGATCTCTTCATGGGTTTGTGCCTCTTCAGGGGCAATATGCTCTCTTTCAACAGGATTTTGAGCCACTTCATGGGCAATTTCTTTTCCTCGAGAAAGATCAATAAGCTCATCTGGAGCTGATTCAGGATTTCTCCCCCTTCTTTTTCGAGGAACAGTTTCCTTTGATCCCATTGGTCTACTATGCTTCAAGCATGGGCCACTTTGATCCATTTCGGGTTCTACAGGAACATCTATTCTAGCTGGAACGTTTGCAGCTGGAATATGAGACTTTGTAACTCTAGCAATCTCATTAAATGCATCAGGCATTTTGTTTGCAATTTCTTGTAAATGGATCAAGCGTCGCACCTCATTTTCATATTCAAGTGTTCTTAAGTCTAGATGAGACAAATTTTTCTCGTTCCATGAGAAAGTTTCAACCTTTTTGTGCTTTCCATCTGTGGAAGCCTTTGGTGTCCCAAGTGATGGGAACACAGTCTCATCAAAGTGACAATCCGCAAATCTAACGGTAAAAACATCACCGGTCAATGGTTAAAGGAACCTAATTATAGACGGTTGATAAGACCAAAATCATACACCTTTTTATCAAAGTCATAAAATTGATTTCTTGGTGTTTTCAAGGCAAAGGAGGAAAGACAAGTTCAAGGCAAGAAGACATGTCAAGGTGATGAGCTATGACACAGCCCATCTGGGTGATCAGGCGAAACACATGGGTCTTCAGACAAACCATGTGGGCACCCAGCTGGAGTCGTGACACTGCCCACCTGGGTTCTCAAGCAAACCACATGGGTGCTCAAGGCAACCATGTGGGAACCCAGGTAGAGTCGGGGTCCTTGTCCCGCGCGCGCCCAGCAGCCAGCGTCGACACTTTCATGTCACTTCCTCTTGAAGCTACTTCAATAGTTTCCAGATTTGGCGACAGTTCGGTAAAACAGCCATAACTTTTGATCTAGAGCTCCAAACGAGGCGTATGAACATGCGTTGGAAAGCTAACTCCACGAGCTACAACTTCGTGTTTTGGTCGAAGCCCAGATCTGACGATTTCATGGACGAAAATGCCCCTGAAATCTGAGGACATAATCTGTCTTGGGCCTGACTTGCGTTTTTGATCAATTGAGCCCATATAACTTATTTGGGTCAGCTGGAAGATATTGAGAATAGCCCAGAACGTCCTTAGGGTTAGTTTAAGTCAGCTACAACTCTAAATTAAAACCTAGGCAGTCCCCTATATAAACCCTCTTATCCTAGAAACCCTAGACACATAGAATAGTTTTTATCTCTTTTTATTTTCGAAGGATTTGCGGTTTTGAAGAGGAGGCCGCCGCCTCCCTCTTCTCTTCCTATTTTCTTTGTAAGTTTTCCAGCCTCTCATGGATTGGAAACAATCCATGAGTAGGTAAACTCTTATACTTCTTTTCCTTAGGTATTTTTGATCAATGAATTTATATATGATGAGACTTTTGTTCTTAATAATTTGATTTTTCTGTTTGAATATGTTTCTTATCCCTATGCTTCATCTTATGTGTTCATATTTTGATTGATTTGGAGTACTACTTATATTGAGATTTATGAATGCTATAGTTAGATTCAAGTTAACTCGAATTGAGTTAATGTTGGTCCAAGTGACAGTTGTAATTCTAGGAATTCTAGGTTCAATGGGATTATCAAACCTTATTGAAATCTATAGGCCGAATTGGAAATAGATGTAGATGAGTTTGGTATTGATTTATCATGCATGTGGAAAAGAATAATCTTAATGCTTATTCTAGGAAGAGCTGAAACCCGGATCAGAATATTAGAGGTTAGTTTTAGCGAGATGCGGATTAATCTTATTAGCATGTTGGAATTAGCATTACGTCTATTCCTATACCAATTATTCAAGTGGAGTTGTTTAAGATGTTAAGAGGATTACTTTATTCCAATGAAAATTGATGTCTACGTCTTAGGCTATATATCGATTTGGGGGAATTTATGATTCTTAATTGATTGCAATTTAAGTCAAATTCATGTCTCGTGTCCATGATCCATGATTTATTAGATCAAAATAACTACCTAAAGGAGAAGAAGTATGTTTTTAATGACTTGTTTTTCTCAAACTATTTTCTTAATCTTTAGTTTAATTCTATTTTACTGTTTTCAAGTTTAATTTGTCTATTTTGAAAAACCCATAAAAATCCCCTTTGGTAAGACTTTCTTAAGTGTGATTTGGATTTAATTTGTTTCCACCTTCTCTGTAGGATTCGACCCCTACTTGCCCTAGCTATTAGTTATTGGTTTGTGGGGATTTATCTTGTGATTTGATCAACGACCAGTCACAATTTTGGCGGCCGTTGCCGGGGAAGGAAGGAAGCAACAAGAAGATTGAAGACAAATTACTACCTAAGAATTTCTTACCCTTATCTTTTTATTTTTCGTTATCTTTCTTTTCTTTTATTTATGTTTATTTTTCTTAGTTACTTTTAATTGTTGAATTTTTCGTTTAAGTTTTTTGTAGGAGTTGTATGCCAAATACGAGTAGTGGTACTAAAAACTTGGAATTCAATCCTGAGCCTGAACGTACACTCTTTACACTAAGGAAGGAGAATTTGTTCATCCATGAAGATGCAAGGTATTTCTGAGGAGCAATTCAAACTTAGAACTTTTCCTTTTACCCTTATGGATCGTGCAAAGGATTGGTTGTACTACATGCCTAGTGGTTCAATCACTTCTTGGACGAGCGTTAAGAAGATGTTTTTGGAGAAATTCTTTCCCGCTCATATAGTATCAAGCATAAGAAAGGAGATAAGTGGAATTAAGCAATCTCAAGGCGAGACAGTGTACGAGTTTTGGGAACGTTTCAAGAGATTGTGCTCAAGTTGTCCAAATCATCAGATTCTTGAACAATTGCTTATTCAGTACTTCTATGAAGGTTTACTCCCATTTGATAGATCTTCCATAGACTCTGCAAGTGGAGGGGCTTTCATCGACCAAACTCCCACCAATGCTTGGACTTTGATCGAGAACATGGCTGCAAACACACAACAATTTGGTACTCGCGAGAGTTGTGCACAAAGAGATGGAAATATCAAAAGGATCAATGAAGTCTCAACCCATTCCTCTACATTGGAGCAACGTGTTGAAGAGACAAATCAACAAATTGCTTTGCTCACTGATTTGTTCAAATCGAACTTTTCAAGTGTGCCAAAGGTTTGTGGAATTTGTTCATTAGGACATCACACGGATAGGTGCCCTAGTTTGCTCGAAGATCATGTTGAAGAAGTCAATGCTTTAGGAATGCAAGAGGGATTTCAAAGGAAGCAAGAGCCATTTCCAAAAAGCTACAATTCTTATGGGAACCAAGGTACTTACCAAGCAAGGCCAAACAACTATCCAAGGCCTAATTTTCAGCCATCCTCACATTATTCTGAAGGAATGCAACAAATGAAAGAGACCATGGAGATCTTAAGGAAGCAAATAGGTCAATTGGCAAGTGATGTGAGTGAGCTCAAAGCACAAAGCCAAAATAAGATCCCATCTCAACCAAAAGTGCCTCCTAAGGAAAATGTGAATGCTATTACCTTGAGAAGTGGAAAGGAGTTGTAAGAACCATATCCAACTAAGCCCACAATGGATGAAGGGACAAGCAAGAATGAAGATGAATTACATGTGCTAGTGGAAGAAGTCGAGATTGAAGATGAAGCCAAGGAAACTTCTGTTGTCAAGCCCAAATTGGATTCAAAGAAGGAGCCTTTTCCAATGAAATTGAAGAGATCAAAGAAAGAAGATGATGATCAAGACATCTTGGATATTTTTCAAAAGGTCGAGGTCAACATCCCACTTCTTGATGCAATTCAACAAGTGCCAAGGTATGCAAAGCTTCTTACAAGGTAAGTTGAATGTTGGAGCAACAGTTTCTGTTGTTTTGTAAAAACATTTACCTCCTAAATGCAAGGATCCAAGTATGTTTTCAATTACTTGTTCAATTGGAAATAATATCATTGAAAATGCTATGCTTGACTTAGGAGCATCTTTGAGTGTCATGTCTTATTCTTTCTATCAAACTTTGAATATTGGTACTTTAAAATACACTGATGTTGTTCTTCAATTGGCTGATGGATCTTTGGTACATCCCAAGGGTGTGCTAGAGAATATTTTAATTAAAGTGCAACATTTAATTTTTCCTATTGACATTTTTGTTATGGAAATGGAAGGAGAAATTTCAAAAGATCAATGCCCTCTCTTATTAGGAAGACCTTTCCTAAGGACCTCTCACATCAAGATCGATGTTTTCGATGGTTCATTGACAATGGAGTTTGATGGTGATGTTATTCATCCTAAAATTTCATCTAATTTATCTTTGAAAACTAATGATTTTGTTTGTGTAGTTGAAAATGGGTAAAGAAAGAATTAGGTGAAGCATCTTCAACCATGACAAGAGAGCAAATTGCAAAGGGGAGACAAAGGATTGCAAGTTTTCGACAACGCAAGGATGAGAATTTTTACCTAGCTTGGGAAAGATTCAAGAAACTTTGCGTTGATTGTCCTCAACATGCCATACCTCAAGGAATTTTGATCGAATATTTCTATCAAGGATTAGGAGTTGATGATCAAATTCTTGTGGATAGCATCAATGACATACCCTTGTTCGATCGTACTTGTGAAGACGCATACGAAGCATTCGAAGCTTTGATTCAAGCAATTGCACCTCCAAGTTGGACAAAGAAGAAAGACAAGGAAAAGCTTGGAGAAAGAGGCGAAATTTCCATCAACACGCGTGAAGATGTTAACAAGGATATGAAGGAAGCTCGAGAGAAGTTACTCAAATTCGAAGAAGCTATACTTGAACTTTTCAAAGCAATGAGTGACACTCTCAACATCATCGTGGACTTATTGAAGGAGCACACTCAACGTTCCTTCACACATGGGGAATAAGAGTCCTCGAGGATGTCTAGCCAAAGACAATAAATGAAGGCGCTACTTGGGAGGCAACCCAAGAAACTAATATCTATCCTTTTCTTTTTAATTTTCTTTTTATTAGTTTTAGAACATTTTGCATTTTCATGTTTTAAATTTTCTTTGTAGATTCAAATTAAGGAGCATTACAAGCAAATGGAGACAAGTGGAGGAAGCACACATGAAGATAGCAAATGGAGCATATGCTTTGCAAAAATAGAGAAGCTTTCTTAACTCCCATTTAATTTAATTTCTTATGCTTTGATTGTTGATTGATGCATATTGAGATTGATTGTTTACACCTTGAATTGAATTGTTTTTCATGTGTATCATTTTAAATATTATCTCATGCATATCATACATATAGAATCTTAAGTGATAAGAGCCTAAGGTACCTCTTTGATGGTTATCAAGTGGAATTTTTGGTAAGAAACAAGTGTTCTTGAATTGAAAGATTTTTGGGAATTTTTGCACAAGTTTGGATAATAGTAAGAGTTGAAATTGGAAGTAAG
>AWUE01022655.1:0-18782 GCA_001974825.2 Corchorus olitorius | reverse complement strand
ATTTGAATTTTTTGTATCTTTTGAATGCAATCAAATATATTGTATGCAATGCAAAAAAGAAAACCAAAATAATGCATGAGGCTTAACCAAACTACTAATTGGAATCTATAGGGAATATGCAAATGTAACCTTAAAAATGGACTATACTAAATATGCAAAATGCAACTAACAAAAGCATATTGATTTTCTTTTTGCTTCATGGATGCAATCCTCTATATGTATGCAATGCTAAAATCAAAAACAGAATAAATATTGGATAATCAAACTACTAAATGCAAGCTAACATGGAACATGCAAATTGCAACTAATAAACAACATCTCCTATTTCCTACAAATGACAACTAACATTAATTAAATAGAAGATTACTAAATAAGTTACACTGGTGAATGACCATATGAATTAAAAGATAAAACGGACCTAAGAGCCGAAATGCAACACTACTGAAAGAGGTCAAACCCCTAAAAATGCAAAAAAGAAAAAAGTGCTCATCCTAAAACTTTGGTTCCTTAATTAGCTATTCTAACTTAAAATGTACTTGGAGTGACCAAAATGCCCCCCCCCCTAGATGTACAAATGACCAAAATACCCCTGGACATGCAAAATGACCAAAATGCCCCTAGACATGCAAACTGACCAAAATAAGAAGTAAATTGATTTGAACTAAAGGATACCAGACAAAAGGGGTGTCTACAACTGCCCCTCGTTGCGCGCTTTCCAACTATCGAGAAGTGAACAAAGAAGTAGTTTGCATACTTTTTGAGAGTTAGGAAGTGTGCAAAGAAGTAGACACCCGCCCCTACTATCGGGCCAACATTTACTTTTTCTTTTTCTTTGAAATGGATCGTCTCCCAATCAACTTCTTCAAATTGTCTTCCAATTCAATCTTTGGGGAATCGTCTTCCGAATCAACTACTTTGAATCGTCTTCCAATTCAAATATAAAAAGGACCGTCTTCCGCTTATCCTTTGAACTGTCTTCCAATATAATATTAAAAGGACCGTCTCCCGCCTATCCTTTGAACTGTCTTCCAATTCACTCTTAAAAGGACCGTCTCCCGCCTATCCTTTGAACTGTCTTCCAATTCACATTTCTGGATATCTAAATCTGATAAGTCTTCTTTTGATTGACTTTTGAGGACCTAGTTCTAGATAATTGTTCCCCAGCATATTTTCTAACAAGGTCGTCTTCCGACCGATTTGAGGCTATCGTCTTCCGAATGCTAGTTGAGAGCTTCTTCTATCCACGAAAACATTTCCTACAAGGTTCTCAAATGTATTCTTGGATGCGGTCAAGATGCATGATGTTGATGCTAAGATAATGCATGTCAATGCAAAGATGCGAAAATGTATGATGTGTTGATTTTGATTGTTTGATTCTTATTTTCTCTGTCGAATTACTCCATGTTCTTTCATGTCTTCCCTGCACATTTCTTAGACTCTTGACCTGCTGGCCTCCTTTTATGAACCCTTGCCCACTACTCTATTTCAACTTCTTTTAGTACTCTGCACCTGTATTGGCATCAATCTTTTGCCCCTATTCTCTCTTCTTTCTTTTAAACCCTTTTTTTAGATGATGACTTTATATTTCTTTGCATCTTTTACTAATACCCTTCTTGAATAATTGAAAGCGACCGTTCCCATGTAGGTTTTTAATAAATTTTAAAAGAAAGACCACAGTGATGCAAAAATCAAACAAACGTTACTAAAAACTTTGAAATTTCATTAATCAAGAACGGTGTACAAATAATGGAGACAAAAGTGCATATAACAAGGAATTTGATATATATATATATATATATATATATATATATATATGTATACGAGTACCAGCAAGGAGGTGTTTGAAGAGATAGAACCTCGTGTCGATGAATACTCCGACGACGATTTTATGACGTCTGCCAAAGATTCGTCGAGATTGGTCTTGATGTTGCCTTACCCAACTCACTCTGGACCAGATCCTTACCCTTTTGACCTTAGGATACTTTCTTGAAATGTTGCCAGCGGACTACATCCTTCTACCTTTTACCTGAGCCGCCCTTTTTGGGTTTTCAACTCAAGTTTCTCCTTTTCTATCCTTCACTTGAGCCGCCCTTTTTAAGTTTTCAACTCAAGTGACCCCCGATGGACCCAAGCCGCCCTTTGCGGGTTTTCAACTTGGATCCCTCCTTATTTTATTTCTCTTTTTCCAACCTCTTTTATTTTTTAGGCTGAGGTTTTTTTTTTTTAAGCATAGTATTTCTTGACCGCATCAGAGTTGATGGGTCTTGGGAACTCTTCTCCATCCATTTCTTGTAAAATTAACGCCCCACCTGAGAATGCTTTCTTTACTACGAATGGGCCTTCCCAATTTGGTGCCCATTTGCCTCTTGGGTCACGTTGCTCTGATATAATCTTCTTCAGTACCAAATCTCCCACTTTAAACTCTCTAGGGCGTACTTTCTTGTTGAATGCCCGTTCCATCCTCCTTTGGTACATCTGACCATGGCACAAAGTTGTTAGCCTTCTCTCATCAATCAAGTTAAGCTGGTCGTATCTCTCTTGGACCCATTCAGACTATTCTAACTTAGTTTCTCAATATACCCGCAGGGAAAGTATCTCTACTTCGATGGGTACCACTGCCTCCATTCCATATACCAATGAGTATGGAGTTGCCCCAGTTGAGGTCCTGACACAGGTTCGATAAGCGTGAAGAGCGAAAGGGAGTTTCTTATGCCAATCCTTGTATGTCTCAGTCATTTTCTCTACAATCTTCTTGATATTCTTATTGGCTGCTTCGACCGCTCCATTCATCTTAGGTCTATATGCGGTGGAGTTACTATGCGTGATCTTAAACTGTTTGCACGTCTGTTCTACCAAACCTTGGTTCAAGTTGGATGCATTGTCAGTAATGATCCTTTCTGGCAACCCATATCGCCAAATTATTTCTTTCTTAATGAACTTGGTGACCACTGCCTGGGTAACGCTTGCATAATAAGCAGCTTCAACCCATTTTGTGAAGTAATCGATTGCAACCAATATGAACCTGTGCCCATTCGAAGTTTTGGGATTAATAACTCCAATCACATCTATACCCACATTGAAAATGGCCAGGGGGCTGTCATCACATGTAAATGATTTGGAGGCACATGGATCTGATCAGCATAAATCTGGCACTTATGACATTTCCTGACATATTTGATACAATCAGTCTCTAACGTCAACCAATAATACCATGCTCTCATGATTTGTCTCGCCATCTTATGTCCACTGACGTGGCTCCCACATGATCCCTCGTGAACCTCCTCCATGATTTTTCTGGCCTCTGCTGACTGTACGCATCTGAGCAATGTCTGATCCCGACTTTTCTTGTACAAGATGTCTCCTTCTAAAAGATAACCCATCGCCATCCTTCGAATCACCCTCTTGTCATTTTTTGTGGCATGTTCTGGATACTTCTGGTATTTGATGTATTGGAGGATGTCAAAATACCATGGATTCCCACCTACTTCATCTTCCACGCTCATTACATGTGCTGGAGAATTTTTCATCTGGATCTGGATTGGTCGGACTTCTGTATTGGTCCCTATCTTAAACATGGAGGAGAGAGTTGCTAGTGCATCAACCAGCTGATTATCCTCTCTAGGTACATGATGAAATGTGATCTTTTCAAAGAGCTTGGTTAATCCTGCTATATGATCTCGATATTTGACTAATTTTAGGTCTCTCGTCTGCCATTCTCCTTTCATTTGGTAAACCACCAAGGCTGAATCACCATAAACCTCCATCCTCCTTACTTTCTTATCCAAGGCCATTTGAATTCCCAAAATGTAGGCTTCGTACTCTGACACATTGTTTGTGGCCGGAAATTCTAGACGAGCTGTAGCTGGGAGATAATCGCCTTCTGGGGATATCAATACTGCACCTATCCCTTACCCCGACAGGTTTGCTGCCCCATCAAAGTACATTTTCCATGTATCCTCTTCTTCTTTGCTAGCTCGGTCGGCCAAGAACTCTGCTACAACACTTCCTTTAATGGCTTTCTGAGACACGTACACTATGTCATATTCAGATAACAAAACTTGCCATCTAGCAATCCTTCTTGATAATCTGGGCTTTTCAAATACATACTTGATCGGGTCTAACTTGGAGACCAGCCAAGTGATGTGATAGAGCATGTACTACCTTAACCTATGAGCTGCCCAAGCAAGTGCACAACACATCTTCTCCAAGTCCAAGTATTTGGCTTCATAATCGGTGAACTTCTTGCTCAAATAATAAATTGCCTGCTCCTTCTTTCCAATTTCATCTTGTTGGGCCAGCACACATCCCATCGAATTCTCGCTCACAGTAAGATATAAGATTATTGGCCTGTCTCTCATCGGTGGTACTAACATTGGTGGGTTGGATAGATATTCTTTAACCTTATCGAAAGCAGCCTCACAATCTTCATCCCATTCTCCTGGGTTTCTCTTCTTAAGCAACTTAAAAATCGGATCACACTTTGTTGTTAGTTGAGAGATGAAACGAGATATATAGTTCAATCTACCCAGAAATCCTCTAACTTCTTTCTGGTTCTTTGGTGGGGGAAAATTTTGGATGCCCTTCACTTTGTCCGGATCCACCTCAATTCTCTTTCCACTGACTACAAATCCGAGTAATTTCCCTGACGTGGCTCCAAAAGTGCATTTTGCCGGGTTGAGTTTAAGCTGGAATTTTCAAAGTTTTTCGAAAAGCTTTCTTAAATTCACTATGTGTTTCTCCACTGACCGAGCTTTGGCAATCATATCATCAACATATACTTCAATCTCCTTATGCATCATGTCATGGAACAGATTCACCATAGCCCTCTGATATGTTGCCCCAACATTCTTTAATCCAAATGTCATGACCTTGTAACAAAACACTCCCAGGCCGTAACAAACGCAGTCTTCTCCTGATCTTCTGGAGACATCTTTATCTGATTATATCCTGAGAATCCATCCATAAACGAGAATAGTGAAAAGCCCGTAGTGTTATCTACTTGCACATCAATATGTGGCAGAGGAAAATTATCTTTTGGGCTAGCTCGATTCAAGTCTCGATAGTCCACGCACATTCTAACTTTTCCATCCTTCTTCGGTACTGTGACTATATTTGCTTGTCATTCTGGATATTTTGCTTCTTCCAAGAACCCTTCATCAAGATGTTTCTTGACTTCTTCCTTAATCTTTAACAGCATATCTGGCTTCATTCTCCTTAACTTCTGTTGAACCGGCTTACATTCTGGTCTGATGGGTAACCTGTGCACTGCCACTTCCGGATCCAAACCGGGCATATCTTGATACGACCATGCAAATACATCGGCATATTCCCTCAACAAATCTATCAACTCTCGTCTCTCTTTTTCCGACAGAGTAGTGCCGATTTTGACTTCCCTGGGTTCTTCCTCCGTACCCAAATTGATTGATTCTGTGAGCTCCTTATGTGGCAATATCTGCTTTTCCTCCTGTTCTACCAATCTCAAAAGGTCTGGGGGTAAGGCCTGGTCCTCAATGTCTTCATCGTCGGGCTCGTCGGCAAAAACCGGTTTCTCGAAGTCGAACCCTGGCTCGTCACGAGCGTCTTTGCATTCATCGTCAGTCGGCCTGAGAAACAAAGCAACAAAATATATATACCAAAGAAAAAATATACATAACTAGTAATAATGAATGAATAAAAATGAAAATATGATAAAAAAATGTGAATGAAACTCTGCGGTGCATTTCATTGACTTAAAAGAAAGTGAACACATGATAGTTTGATATTTTGAAAAGAAAACTCCAAACATGGTATTGTCATTGACATTCTTTGGGGGTACTAGTTTTAAGATTAAGATTATTACATCTCTGAGTCATCCACAAAGATTGCTCTGTCATACTCAACCCAGTTGCTCAAAACCTCTCCTTAGGCTAACTCACGAATCCATGGGCAATCATTCTCCTCCTGGCCATCATCTGAAACAGCATTGACATCCAGATCTTACAGCTTCTTCACAATCTCCGGCTCTTCCTTTGACCTGTCACCATTGACCCAATCGGCCGACTTGAAAGTTTCAAACAAAGGTGGGAACTTCATCCTCTCTTCTTCTACTCTATGTCCCATCCTTGCTAGCTTTCTCTTTCTCAATCTCTCTTCAGCTTCCGCCCAATCCTTAGCCGTCGGCCAGAATCCCAGTCCAAAGGGGCCCTCATGTACAAGTATTTCAATAGCTTGTGTAATCCCGTGCAAGTCCCCTCCCAGTCCTTTTCCTTCTTCGAAACCTTTCCTCATCATGCACCGGATACTCATGACAAAGTAGTCCATCATGGTCTTTGGGATGACCTCGGCAACCTCAAAAGTCCTGAAGGAGCATTCATACGACCCCTCTGGTGGTTCAACATAGGAAAAACCCGTTGTGCATGCTACTACAAAATCTTCTTCCCCTTTGACTTCGACAAACTTTTCTGGGGTAAGGAATTTGACCACCTTATGTAAGGTTGATGGAACAGCTCCTGCCTGGTGTATCCATGGTCTTCCCAACAGGCATGAATAGGAAGGGTGTTGTATATCCAGCACTTGGAACATTAGGGGGAATGGTACTCCTCCCACTTCAATAGTTATCTCCACCTCTCATATGACACTCCTCCTGGTGCCATCAAAAGCCTTCACAATTAAGTGATTGGCTTGGATGCGGGCTTCATCCACCAGCAACCTTTTCAGCATTTTGAGGGGTAAAATATTCAGGGCGGAACCATTGTCGACCAAGCCGTTACCCATGCTCACATCCTAACATCTAACTGTAATATGAAGCGCCTTTATACTATTTCTCATCCCATTTGGGATGTCTTTCTCTGCAAAGGCTATGAATCCATGTGCTGATATGTTCCCTGCCATGTGATCAAGGTCAGCAACGCTTATGTCCTAGGACACATATGATTGATTCAAGACTTTCAGCAGCGCTTTTCTGTGTGCTTTGGAATTCAATAGCAAGCTGAGAATAGAAATTCTGGCGGGTAACCTATTCAACTGCTCAATTACCCGATACTCGCTCTGCTTAATGATCTTCAGAAATTCACATTCTTCATGCTCTGACACCGATTTCTCAAGAGTTTCTTCTTCCCTGGGTATGACCACCTCCTTTGGTTCCCGCATGTTAGTTTCCGGTACTACAGTTCCCTCATCTTTCTTTGGTACCGACTCTGCCATTTCTGGCGAGTATACTCTGCCGCTTCTTGTCATTCTTCCAACGCCGGTCACATTTGCTGAGCTGCTTTCTCTTGACGGCGTAACCACTCTACAGTCATACCTCTATGGTACCTGATGACTATCCTTGTAGGGGAACGGTTGTGGAGGTATCACAACTACATGAGCGACCGGTCTTCGCATGTGAGCAGGTAGTACTGTTGGCGGTCTTGGTACGAACGGTTGAGGCGAACATACGGGTGGAGTTGGCATGAATGGCTGAGTTCTCATCCTTGGAGGGGCTAGGATGAATGGTTGTATGTATTCCTCTATCACGACACCAACCTTCTTTTCTTTATCTTCCACATAAAACTCGATTGCCCCATCGTCCATCAGGTTTTAAACCTTCTCCCTGAAACTGTGGCATCCTTGAACTCCATGCCCCAAACCGTGGTACGGGCATACCTCATCTAAATCCTCCTCCCCGAACTCTCCTGGGGCTATCATTTCTGTTTTCACCAAAGCTTTGTACACCGTGGCCATTGGAGTAACCACTTCCCAGACTTGACTCTTGACTGTCTCGGAACTGCCCACCATACTTACTTGATTTCCGCCATGATTAGGCAAAGGGTTTGCCGGAGTTGCATTTCCGAAGCTCAACCTTCCTGATCTTATTAAATCTTGTACTGCATGCTTTAACCTCCAACAGTTTTCCGTTGAATGCCCCTCAATTCCTGAGTGGTAGTCACAATGGGCATTGCGGTCATACCAAGCTGATGGATTTGGCATAGGCAGGGACTGATGCAGGTTCCACTATGAAATCCAACAAAGAAGGCGATGTCATATATCTTCTTTATGAAAACCCAAAGAATCCTCCGTCCTCCTCAAACTTAGACTTGGATTCTTGTCGAAAGACTATTTCCCAGCGTAGATACTTTGTTTCCTCCTTTTCTTCACCTATTGTTTCAACCAAACTTCCTCGATCCATTAGTGGAAGAAAAGAAGCACATATCCAAGTCGAATCTCCTGTCTTAGGTGAGATCTTGTCTTTGAAAATGGCAACCTTTGCAACAAGTTCTGCTGTAGCAATTGTGGAAGCAGCTCAGTATAAGTGTATGGGATCGGATCAATTGGGATTCTCCCACTTGCTGGGTCTTTGCCTCCTGCGCAGTTTGCTGGATCTTTTTGTTGAATTGCAAGTGGCGCACTGGGACGCTGATTTTGCGGCCTTGGTTGGAATGGCACTCCCCCAACAGCACTGACATCCCCTGAAGGCTGAGTTTAGTAGGAGTTCGCCTGATACTGATGATAGTATCCTTTATGCCTGTAGTTGTACCCGTAGTTTCTTGGGTAATATTGTTGTCCCTGGTTCCTGGGCCTGAAATCTGCTTCTCCCACTGAATGCACCTCTCCTTCCTTCTTCCTTTGGCCCCTCTTGGTATGCTCACTCATATCATCCATGTAGGGATGCAAGTGGGTAGTAGATAATAGGGTATCCGGCACTACCGACCCGATTAAGTAGGGTTAGGGTATTGTATAATAGGGTTAGGGTAGGGTACGGGTAGTGATTTTAGTACCCGTGACGGGTTCGGGTAGGGTACGGGTAGTGACCTTAGGGTACCCATTACCCGAACCAGGTTACTAATTAATTATTTTAATATTATATTTTTATTTTTCTATTATATTTTTACTTAAAAATTACTCCTAATTAACCTAATTTCAATTTTTTATTATAAAAATATAATTTTTAACTTTGTTTTACAATTATACAAGTTAATTTTAATTTTTTTCATTTAATTTTAATCTATTTATTATTATTTGATTATAAAGAAAAAAAAATATTCGGGTTTTTTATCGGGTTAGGGTAGTTATAGGGTAGTTGATATTTTATACGGGTAGGGTACGGGTAGTGATTTTAAAAAATAACCGGGTAGTTATAGGGTTCGGGTACCCTAGAAAATAATAGGGTTAGGGTACGGGTACCTCAAAATTCGCGGGTACCCTACCCGGTTGCATCCCTACATCCATGTACCCCATTTTCATCGCAGCTTCCATGGCTTCCCCAGTCATAATCAAACTAGAATACGACTCTGTCATTTTCGGGAGCAACGCCTTGAAGTACTCCTTGGGTAGGGTTCTTAGGAATAAAGAATTCACTTCCCTTTCGGGGAGTCCAGGCACCATCAGCGCCACTTCTCTAAATCGCTGTCCATAGGCCGTCAATGATTCGTCGGGCTTCCTTGCCATGTTTGTCAGCGTGTCCCGAGTGGGGGCCAGATCCATCAAATATTTGAAGTGTGCTAAGAAAGCCTTTGTCATGTCACTCCAGCTCTGAATCCTCCTTGGATCCAGTTGGTTATACCACATAATGGCTGATCCAGTCAAACTGAACATGAAGCTATACATCAGAAACTTGTCATCGGTTGAAAAGGGCGTCATTTTGTTTTGGAAACTGAGTGTGTGATCTCTGGGATTCTCCGTGCCATCATATTTCTCAAATTCTGGCATCTTGAATTTGGGAGGAATGATCACCCCTTTGGCCACTGCAGTGCTTGTGACACTAGGAATTCCGAGATCCTAAATTCAATCCAAGTTTCTCAGCCTATCCTCTATCCTTCCTTTGATCCTTTGCCAGAACTTCTCCTCCTCTACCTCATTCCTCAAACTTTCTTCTCCTGTGAGGTCAATGGGTCTGGTTGCAGCTATTCCTGGCGGGTACAACTGAGAATAGTCTTGTTGTGAAGATGCCCCAATATGGAATTTTGGGGGAAGAGGATTAAAGGTCCCAGCTGGCACCCTAGGTGGTGGTGGAAAGGCAAACCGGAATCCACTAGACATTGGAGTCTCAGAGACAGCTGGCCTAGTTGCCATTCCCGATAATGGTGGGAAATCAAATGATTTGCCACTAGACGCCAAAGGATCCGACACCAAGGGCCTGATTGCTGCTCCTGTTGGTGGTGGGAACATGAATGGTGCTCCGCTGAATGCAAAAGGATTAGTGTTTTCAATTTCCACTCCGGTCGTTCCTGTACTCGCCACTAGCATCCCTCCAGTCGGATCTTCCACATTCTGGGTGCTCCCTTCCACACCTTTTCCTTTCATCAGCTGCATTAACATGCTTCTCATTTGCTCCATCTGAGCATTAGTAGCTTCTTCCCGGCGTTTCGCCTCTTCATCTCGGCGAGCTAACTCTTCTTTCAGCCGTTGAATCTCTACAGTTGGATCGTCCATTTTTCTGGTACTGGACTTAGTATTATACTGCCGAACTCGCTGATATTGCATCTTTGGTCGTGCTATCTTGACACCTTTATTATTAAAACCTTTGATTAGAAACAAGAATTAAATCTTTTATTAATGCGAGTGGATGAATGAATGCCCCGAAAGTCAATAATTTGTAAAATTTCCCCACCCTCATGGGGACGTTTTACAAATTTTGCCTTCCGTATCCAGAACTTTGATTGCCCGGCCCCCATCAGCATACCAAAATTCCTTCACACTGGCAATATGTAGTGTAATGAGATGAAAATGATGCATGTATTAAGTAATGCAATGCAAAGGTTGCCATATAGTATTGGAAACAAAAGTACTTGGATTGAACAGAGTTTAGTACACCACAACACCCAAACTTAATTAAAACACCAGACATTATTCTGCAACTAATATATCTATTTGTCTGATACATCATCAAATTCACTTGCTGCTTGTTCTTGCCGTTTGCGCCTATCAAAATCTTCATTCAGGTATATGTCCTTGTAGGCATTGATGAAAGTTCCGAAAAGATGGATCACCTTCTCCAAACACTCTAGGATTTCATGTTCCCCTACTTCTCTGAGCACCCTCCGATCGCAAACCCTCTGAAGCTCGTTCTTGATCTTCTTAGCCTTCGCCACTCCTGCCCGGACGTATTCTTGCAACTCTAACAACTGATTAGTACGAGTGTGGTAACCGTCTTCCCACTTGTAAAGCTTATATCAGGTGAAGAACCATATACGCTGTATTTCTTCCACTTCAGCTTTGTACACCAGATATTCTGACTCGAGATTTTCGAAATCGGCCTGACGTGTTTCCGCCAGTTCCCCCAGGCGAATAATCTCAGCATTTAAGTCTTGAATCTGAACTTCCTGGGCGGCATTCCTTAACACAGATTGCACTTCGCGCTCAGCTGTTTTTCCTCTTTCTACTATAATCTGAGATGACAAGGTGGCGATTCTTTGGTTGGCGCTAGCAAGTTCTGCCTCTTTTTCTTTGACGGCCCTAATTTCTTCGTTCTGGCGTCAGACTAAGGAAGCCAAGTTGTTGCTAAAGTCCCTTTCTTCCTCCAATTCTCTTCTAAGGCTCCTATGTCTGCTTTCCATTTCCCTATTTTCCTGTTCGAGGGCAGCATACTCAGAATTTTCCATAACAACTGCGACTTCCCTCCTCTTCAGTTTGATCGCTCTCTCCCGGAATATGTCTCTTGATTGGCCAATCTTCCTATTCTGGCCCCGTAGAAGTCTGCCCTGTCCGTCTCATCTTGAAGCTTCTCTTTAACTTCTGTGTTCCTCTTTTGGATCCGCTCTAATTCCTCGCGCAATCCACCCATATCTTCCTCTATCATTTTCCGCTTCTTTTCCCATTCATCCTTCTCAGAGCTATATTTCTCTTCTAACTCCCAGAGCACTTTTTCTTCTCGAAGTCTCTGATTTTCATACTTCAGCCTCACTATTTCATCTTCATTATCGGCTCCTAGCTTGTAATTTGGGATTCTCTTTGGAAGAGGTAAAATCCTGTTCTCAACCATTTCCTTATGCCAAGCCCTGTATTCTTTGGATGGGAGGATTTCATACTTTCTGCTTTCCGATACATACTCCCACTTTGAATCCTTCCACTTCTTGGCCAAGCACCGGGCCTTGGTAATCGCTTCCTCTCCCACATGTTCGATGTCAACACTTTTTAATCCCTGGACTGGGGGTATGAACTGTTCCGACCCATAACTGTCGCTGAACTAGCAGAGGTGCATAAGTAGTTGTCCCAAACGGTCCCATCAATAACATCCAGGTTTCTCCTCCACATGACATAACAGGTTGAGACGCCGGCATCCAATTCGGCATCCAGTCTACCATCCGATGCTTTAGTGAACCAAACCATTCTTTCCACTCTTTCAGATTCTTTTCTTGTAGCTCCATCTTTGTACTCTCAATTATGGGGTTGCCTCCCGGGATGGATACTAAAGTGAATACCTTCTTTACTGTACGGATGTGGCTCTTCATCCAGATGCATAAGAACTGTGCACACCCCTGAAATCTGCCATTCCCCTGAGGCCTACAGAAATTCAAGGACCGTATGGTTTCTGCCAGTATTGCAGGTGCAATTTCAAACCCAAACTCGTTCTGGTCGAACACATCCACCAACACTTCATCCACATACCCTAAAGCTGATGGAAAGAGAACTAATCCATAAATCAGGAGTGCCACTAACTTGTGCCCCCTCTCATCCTTGATATGCTCTTTTGCTTTGCGCAAAAGGTACCTGGCTGATATACCCTTAGAGTTGTCACTCAGCTTTTTGATCTCATTCTTAATTTCTGCAAATTTTTCCCCAATGATGGCTGGAACCTTCTTGTGCAGCTGATAGTCATAACGTCTCCAGTAGACCTTGCGGGTAATTGGTTTCCCAGGAAAGAGCAGTGCACTATACTCTTCAACAGTTGGAGTCATGTCTACTTCATTAAATACGAAACACCTGTAAGCTGGGTCCCACCGATGAATCATGGCTTTCAGTATTACATGATCTACATCCACTCTGAGCTAAGACCCTATCAGCCCATACTTCTTTTGGAACCCCTGTTTATCTGGCAATTCTCCCCATAATTTGCCCAATTCCCTCAAATCATTCTGCCTAGTATCCATACTGTCCATGGGCGGGAGTTCCATCTCAACCGTCATGCTAGTGCCTAACTGAACTGGATTCTGACTCATACTGTTTGTACCCGATACCTCAGCAATAGCACCCAAACGCGTGGGTCCTATTTCTGTCATCAAATCTATTCCTCTAGTTTCCGACAATATATGACAACCTATGGATGCATGGGAATGATGCGGCAAATAAAGAAAACCAAGAAAGGAAAACAAAAGAGCAATGTTAGTACGGATAACAATAAGGAAATAGCAAGTAAAGCTGAAACAAATAAAGCTTTAAAATCAATCCCCTTTGTTCATGAAAACGAGAATTTTCCTTGAAAATCTGGACCGAGCGTCCATTTTTGGGGAGGGTTGGTCTCAGTATGATGAGTAATCACCTTACTCATTCCACGATTCTCATTATCATTTTGAAAAGACGAAGGGCAAGACCAAGAAACGTTCTTTCTGTGTACCTAATGCACTCATCCTTACGGGTTTGGCCCTACCTAGGCTAGAAACCGCTCCACTATATGTTGGGTGAAGATTCACCTAAAAGGTTCCCAATTCAACCCCACTAGCATCCATTGCTGGGCTAATAGGATCTCCTTGGGTGGAGGTTTTTCGCACAACCTGCACGGGGACACACGAGTCCCACGAAGGCTTGCTATTATACCTCCCAAAACTATATGATGCCCGGGTCTGTAGGCGGTCTATGCATGAATGCGAAACATAAAGTGAAGTGTGTGAAGGAACGGCTTACCAGTACCCTAAAACTAAACCTGGCAGACCTAGTAACTAACCACAACAAGAAGACAAAGAAAACAACAAGACACGAGTGAAGATAGCAGAAACAAGAATAGCATAAAAGCAATAAAACATCAAGACAAACAAACCAAAACAAACAAAACAAAGCAACCATTTATTAGCCCTAGACCTTGTTTAGACTAAGTGAGGCCTGACTCTATAATTGTCCACAGCGGAGTCGCCAAGCTGTCGAAACGTTCGGGTCTGGGGAACCCTGCCGAGACGACGTTGGTATAAAGGAGTCGCCACTAATCTTTTTTCTGAGGTGTGATTAGTCACCTAATTAACCTATCCATGCTAATGAGGTTCAGTGCTCGGCATGGGACCCACTAAACCTAAGGTCCGGTCTTGTAACCTAAATCTAGGTTCGGGAGCCGATTACGCTCGGGGAAGGATTAGCACCCCCGAGTCGTTCGTCAAGTGACGGTACCTCTAGTCTATCTAGATCTACTGAGTCGAAAAGAAGATTGGTTGCTTTTAATGCTTGACCTTGATTATTATTAGAAAGGGTTATGAAGGAAAAAGAAACCTCTTTAAAACCAATGTCGAGAATTCGAAGAATAGGATCGAACACCGTCGATCAATTCTGACTCGATTCTCTTTCACTGTCTGTTCACTTGTTGAATCTCCCGCACCAGGGAGAGGTTTTGAAAATGCTATGTCAAAACCTTTTATTTTTTTGTTTCTTAAAGTCTTTTATTTTGCTTTGAAAACTTCCATTTTAGTCTCCCTAAAAATGGCGTGAAAATCTTCTTTTCTTATTATTTTGGAAATCTTATTCCAATCTTTTATTGATAAACTAAGTCTGATTTGAATTTGAAAGTCTCTATTTAAATCTTAAAACGCTTGATTACCAATTTTAATTCATTCTGAAAACTGAGTAAGAGAACACTTATCTTTTTGAAAAATGCCTTTGAAAAACGATCTTTTTATATTTTCTTGATGATACTTAATCTTAAAGGGAAGCAAAATGAATGCAGATGATGCATGAACTGGTTCATTTTAATCATTTGATCGATAAAGTGGGGTTTACTCAAGTCAACCCTTATGAACCTAGCCCGGCCTCCCGGGGATATTCGTAAAGGTTGTTTGATCTCGGAGCGAAATCCCAAAAGGTCATGCTCATGCACCTTTACCCGGGATTCGCCCGTCATAGTAAAAAACAACACTTTATAAATCAGGACATATAATGGTGGCGTGTAATGCAAACAGTTTAAATATACAAATAAGTATGATATGCATGCAGTTAAGGTCTACTTCACTAAATTATTACAAACCAAGGTCCGGTTGGACCAATTAACAAATTAACAATAACTAATGAAAAAAAACTTATGGGCCGGACTGGGCTTGCTGGGGACTTTTCAGCACACTAAAGAAAATGATCAGTGTTATTCAGGAAATAACACACAATTTATACCCCATCAATGCAAATTAAAGACCTAAATTGACCAAATGACAATCATCATTCCAAAAATTTCTCAATTTCCTTTCAAGTTAATCTCTATTTGCGAAATTAGGTCTTAACTCCAAGTTTAATTTCCTTAAAATTGAAATTAGCCCAAAGTGTCTTACATATCATCTTCAAGCCAATTTCAATTAAAGAAAATCTTTACTTTAAGTTGAGACCCCATTTCCAAATCAAGATTAGCTCAAGCAATTAAATTCCCATTTTCAAAATGAGCAAACAAGCATTTTCAACCGTAAATCTCATATTCCAATACAAAGGCAATTCAATCAAATATTCATGAAGCTAAATTAACATAGAGATCAATTCCAAGTTGATTTAAACCTTAAAAAAAAAAAAAAAAGCTTTGACATCACACACTTGAATTAACCCAAAAAAACACAACCTTTGTACCAAAAATACCCAAAAAATTATGCATTTTCAAATCAAAATTGCAAGCAATGTTCAACAACATCAACTAATTAAATAAAAATCTAATTTTTAGGCTAAAGAACCTAATTTTAAACAATTCATGGCCAACTAACCTAAACTCAACTTAATACTCAACACAAAGACTAATTTATTTAACAAAACATTCAAGATTTTAACTATAAAAAAATAGCAAGCTAGGTTTTTTTACTTATATTTAACATGGGAAAGTTTACTCAAGAGTAAAACTGAGCTAAATCTATCAACTTTATCATAAAAATAGAACAATCGAGCCTTAAATTGAAGCAAATCAACATAAACAAGCCCCAAATTGCAACAATTAAACATGACAAGTCTTAAATTGAAGTAATATCAGTCCCAAATTAATTAAAAATGACGACTAGCAGGCCCAAAATTGCACTAATCACATAAAAATGGACTAAATTGAAAAGGGAAATGAATTACCCTTACCAAAACGGCGTCGTTTTGGCTCTATAGGGTTTATAACCCTAGATACCTTCTGTTTCCCTTCTTTTTGTGCCGCCCTACTCTTCTTCTTCCTTTCCCCGCTTCTCTCGAACCCTAAGCCTCAACTTTTTTGCAACTCTACGCCGCTTGGACCGGCGCCACTCGAACCCAATCCGTTCCCCTCAACTCGATGAAGGACCGCAATCGCGACGGAAAGATGAAGGCTTTGACGGGCGTCGGGCTTGATGGGCGTTCACAGTGTGGGGAGGATGGTTTTTTCGTGTTTTCAATGGTGTGTAGTCTGGATGGGTGAAATCTACGGGTTTTTTCGAGTGTGGGAGTGTTTTTCTGGTGCAAAAATGGGAGGGCTTGATGGTTTAATGAGTGGTGCTCATGAGTGGAGAGGGTTTTTTTCGAAGGTGGAGAGGTGTTTCGTTTTAAGAATCGAGGTGTTCTCCAGCCGAGAGAGAGAATCCAAGAAATGGAGGTTGTCGATGATTCCCTGCAAAAACCAAAAGGTTGCAGTCTGTATCCCCCCCCAAAAAAAATGGGAGCCTTTTCTTTTTAATCCCAAAGGAGAAATTCTCGTGTAAGTCCTCTTCCTTCCAGCCTTTTTCTTTGTCCTTATCTTCCCCTCCTTATAGAAATTTTTCTGCCAGCTATTCACTCTTCTCTAACCATTTTTGTCTTTTTTCAGGGGAGGTGGTGGAGTCGGATAAGCTTGAAGCTCCTGCTGAGCTGGACCAAGCCAATCCTCCCTGAAATTCAGGGACATCCGGATGAGGAAGAAAAATGGTTCCTCTCATTTCTTGTCCTTTTGCAGGTTTTTGAAGACCAAGGGTGATGATGACTTGGCAATATAGGTGGTTGACTTGGCAATCTGATTCGGCCACCTTGCCCGGCTGTCAGGTAAAATTCATCCCCTCTTTTTTTATTGCAGCATGGTATTTTTTCCATTACCTTTCTTATGGTCAATATTGAGGCTGTAGTGTTTGTGGTGAAGTGTTAATCTCTGTCCTGCTGCCTGCTCTGTATCTGTACTGCCAAATCTGGAATTATGTGAATGTCCTACTCAAATGGTGTCTCATTTTATTGTTAAGTATTCATGATGTTGAAATTGACTGCAATTCGAGTGTGTCAATGCCTGGATTATACTGTTTTACTATAATGGAGAGTGATATGTATGCAACTATATGAAGAATGCACCCTAGCTAGTTTCAAAATGTACTTATGGTATACTAATCTATTAAGAACATATGCTGCAATGATCGACGCCGCTCTGCTTTCTCTTTGAATTTCGATGATCTTATAGTGCAGAATGAGCTATTTTTAAGCAAAAGGTGCATGTCATTACGAAGGGAGACTGAATTCCTAAAATGATGACATGACATGTATGTGATTGTCCAACTAGATATATGAAAAAGATTATGCCTACTGAATTAGCCAAAGATGCAAGAAGACATGCTGGTCAGTGTGCTTAGATGATGGAAATGAATGCCTAAAGCTGCATGTAATTGAAAGGTTCACCACTTTGGTTATTAGCATGTTTGATCCCCCGTTTGAAACTGTTTTGCCCCTGATATGTCTCTTGTTCCTTTGTGTGTTTTTTCGGTGTTCATTACTAACACACTTGTTCTTGCCTCCATGGCCTTGTTGACATCTCAAGGCTGAGACTGGATCTCAGACCTTGTGTTCAACTTGGCCAACAGTAACTTTTTCCCAAGCACATATGCTTTTGCTCCTTTGCTGTGTGCATTAATCAATAGTGCACAGGCCTTTGCGTCATGGGGGCACACTTTACATTTCTTTTTTGTTCTTTATGCTTGATCTTGCAGGTGGTGCATTCTTTCCTTCAAAGTCCCTGTTTTTTGGAGATAAGAGCTTAAAGTGCATCATATCCAACTTGTTGAGAGGAAAAAGGAAAGCAGGAGCAAGGAAAATGGAGCTTCAAGTAATGCAAGACACCTCCCTGTATATGTAAAAAAAAAAAAGGAAAAGACACCAATGTAAAATAAAGACCCTTATTCTACTTGTAATATATGTAAACTTAGCAAATGGATATATGATGAAGACAAGAAACCTTTTTCACTTCCTTTTATTTGAATTTTTGTATCTTTTGAATGCAATCAATTATATTGTATGCAATGCAAAAAACAAAACCAAAATAATGCATGAGGCTTAACCAAACTACTAATTGGAACCTATAGGGAATATGCAAATGTAACCTTAAAAATGGACTATACTAAATATGCAAAATGCAACTAACAAAAGCATATTGATTTCTTTTTGCTTCATGGATGCAATCCTATATATGTATGCAATGACTAAAATCAAAAACAGAATAAATATTGGATAATCAAACTACTAAATGCAAGCTAACATGGAACATGCAAATTGCAACTAATAAACAACATCTCCTATTTCCTACGAATGACAACTAACATTAATTAAATAGAGGATTACTAAATAAGCTATACTGGTGAATGACCATATGAATTAAAAGATAAAACAGACCTAAGAGCCGAAATGACAACACTACTGAATGAGGTCAAACCCCTAAAAAAGCAAAAAAGAAAAAGTGCTCATCCTAAAAACTTTGG